>AYEL01083738.1:0-50367 GCA_000484575.1 Olivierus martensii
GTTTTTTCTGCAAGTTCAGCTATTGCATTATTGCTGATGAGAAAATATATCCCATTTCCACAACCTGAAGCAGAACAGTCTTCAATAAAACAAAAGTTTATAGAATATACACAGTTTCCAGGAATTATTGGTGCAATTCACTGTACTTTAGTAACAATAATTGCCCCTTCACAAGTTGGAAAATACAATGAACATTTTTTTATGGCAAAAAAAAGGCTATCACTGTTTAAATATGCAGTTGATAATAAAAATTTTAAAATCATATTAACCCGAAGCATTTTGGGATAATCATAAATATTTATAAGTATTTCTCTCGATAAATAGGTTTGTGATTCAGAGCTAAAAATTTTGAACATAAAATATTTTAAATAAGTTTTTATGCTGGCTTATATAATCAATCATTATTTCGAATTGGTGATTTGTGGCTTTCGAGCACAGTGCCTTCTCCATTTTCTTTTCTTTTAATTAAATAAAACTTTACATAGAAGTATTTTGATTGGCTAATGTAAAATACTCTTGGTCCCAAGTGGTTTTATTCGCTCAATTGACGTCATCTTTATGACGTACCGATGACGATTTTGAACGACACTCGTTAACCGTTTCTGCAAGTCAATGCACGTCGTTATATTGAGATTCAGCCTTGTAAAGAAACGGATGTACGTTGAGACGCGCTCGTCGACTGTGTAAAACGATTGTACGTTAAGATTCGAACTCGTTAATAAACGTATGTATTCAGCCTTAAGCCCCAGATGGTAGCTTAGTAAAAAGTTTACTTGCCATCTATACATTAGGTTTAATTGTGGATTTCAAATCTTCAGATTTTTTCAGGATGAGTTCAAACCACTGAAATTCATTTTTCAACCTTCCAGTTGGACAACTTAAGAATATTGACCTTCGTCATGGACCTGAAGTGACTGCTTTTATATGAAATTCAATTTCCTTATAACATTCAGCAATATGAGTACACTAACAATCTAACATTATTATGATAAAAATTCATTATTTGTTTTTTATGTTTAATTTTTATATGGAAATAAAAATTAGATGATTGAGTAAAAATTAATTGGAAAAAATCATTTTTTAATTAATTGAATAAAATTTACTGATTTTGATTAGTTAAGCCTCTATATTTCACATAGAATATAGTGTATTTGACAGCAGTCATTTTTAGAGCCCATCACAGGCTGGCCAATATCAATGACAGTCAACAAGAAGGTTGAAAAATGGGATTCAACATGTTAGGTTCAGATCCCTCCTGAAAAACTGGAGGAGTGGAACCTGTAATTAAACCCAGATTCTTTATCCCGTTAAGTGCCTTTGACGAAATAGTCATCAAAATGGCAGAACAAAAAAAAAACAATAAAAAGCAATATAAATAAAATTCAATCCTGAATTATAGTGGTGCTGTCGCAGAGCAGTTTTTTTGTGTTTATTGGGTGAAAATAGGTGCCTCCATTGATGGGTCCTAACTTTTCCGATTTCCAAAATTTCTTTTTAAATTCTGTTCTAAAGATACAAAATGTAAAAGGATTGTATTCGTAGAATTTGGATTATTTTTCATCAAATCTTATCGATATTGCTTTCTATCATATCATATTTTAGTAATCTTATTTTGATTTTGGGGTGAGATAAATTTATTTTTGAAACTTTAAGCAAAACATGGAATTTTACTATGATGAACTGTAAAATTCATAAAATTGAAAAAATTTTGCTGATAATACAGAAATTTTGGTTAATTCTGTTAAAATATAGACTATTTTTGCTTATTTAGTCATTTATTGCTTTATTTTTACAGATAATTTAGTAAAATTAAAAAAAAATCCTAATGTAAACAACCCCAAGCAATAAAAAGGGGCATGGTACTTTCATTGTTTTATGACGGTCAGTCGTTTCGTGGGAAATTGCAGCCAAGCCTACTTTATCACACTGCTTGTGGTATTGGGTGTAGAGCAGTGTTTCTCAAACTTTTTTAAATCAGGGCACATTTGTATAGTAATTTAAACTCTGAGGTTCTTATAGTAATTTAAACTCTCTAATTTAAACTTTTATTGAAATTTAAAATGCGCATTTAAAATTTAAATGGGCATTTTAAATTTCAATAAAATTAGCCATAAAACTACAAAATAGGAAAATGAGCATCCAGTTTAAAATACCAAATGAAAATGACTTGACTCAGACATGGTAGCCATGTGCTTATCCATAGCTTTTAAAAATGCAAATTTTTTTATATATGTTACAGGACAAACCCGAATTCAAGAAATACTAGAATTTCCTAGTCAAAACGAAAACGTCCTAACACTTGTCGGACGTTCTAATATTTCCTAGGCCAAACTCGAAACGCCAAACATTCTTTATTCAAAGTTCCGGAATTTCTATTTTTTCCTAGTCAAAACCCGAAATGGCGAACAGTTAAAACAAAAGTCTTCATATCTCATGTATTCCCGCTCAGTTTTCGATATTTGCCAGCAGAATTTTCTTTCTTTAGAGAATATTCACAAGAATAAACAAATCTAATTGAGGAAGGCTGCAATCTGTGCCAGTGGAAATACATACATAGGGCTAAATCCGTGTTAAATGTACGAAGCATTGTGTATCTTAATTATGTTTTTATAAAAAGAATAACATTTTGTGTAATTCTAAATGCCACAAAAGCCTATCTTGCAAAATAAATAACAGGTCCTAGTCATTATATTTTTTTTATTTTTGTATTTATGGTAATACTGTAAATATAAAAATTATGATTAATTGATAAAAAACATTATTATAATGAATATAATTCATATTTTTATTACTTGATAGGAAATAACAATTTCATTGTTATTTTCTGTTCTGTTGAGAAAATGAAATAAGACAAATTGAAAATAGAGTTGACCCTAATTCATTATTACACGGTTGACTTTAAAGAACTGAAATTGCTAATTTTTTATTTTTTATGGACAAATATTTTAATATTTTTATTAGTCGAAGTTCAACATAAAATACAAAGTAAAAAATTTTTAAAGCTGAAAAACATAACTAGATACCTCTTATTTATTTTTGCAAGGTAGGCTTTTGTGGCATTTAGAATTACATAAAATGTTATTCTTTTTTGCACAGACATAATTTAGATACACAATGCTTCGCACATTTAAAGCGGATTTAGCTCTATGTACTTCCATTGGTGTAGATTACAGCCTTCCTCAATGAGATTTGTTTATCCTGGCTGATATTCTCTAAAGAAAGAAATATCTGCTGGCAAATGTCGAACTCTGAGAGGGAATACATGAGAAATAAACACTTTTCTTTTAACTGTTTGCTACTTTGGGTTTCGATTAGGAAAAACTAGAAATTCCAGACTTTGAATAAGAAATGTTCGGCATAGGAAATACTAGAACGTCCGACCAGCGTTAGGATGTTCTCGTTTTGACTAGGAAATTTAGTATTTCCTGAATTTGGGTTTCGTCCAACCAGCATTAGAATGTTCTCATTTTGACTAGGAAATTCTGATATTTCCTGAATTTGGGTTTATCCTGTAACATATATATAAAAATCATAAATTATTTTCATTTGCTTGGAATGCACCTGGATACTTTTCAGAGCGCACCAGTGCATCCAGGTGCACCGTTTGAGGAACACTGGTATAGTGTCAGCAAACTATCTCAAGGCCAATTAGAGTAAAGTAGAAAATGTTATAGCTGTTTATGAGGATTGTGGATGATTTTTAAATATGTTATGTTTTTGTTATAAATTCGAAAATTTATAAAAGATTAAAATAAATATTATTGAAATGAAAAAAAAAAGCATATCAATAAACATATTTTATTAAAAAAGTGACAATATTTTAATAAATTTTTGTCAATTATTGAATAATTAATTAACTAACTAAATTAATTAAAATTTGTATAATAATACATTTTTTATTGATAATTTCTTAAAATATATCTGATTTTCTTCATTCATATTTCATTTTATTCGGAAGACTTGTTGCTATCAGAAAATATCAAATATTTCATTGGATGGCTAAGATTTCATATATAAAAATCGTGTTTTCTCTGATTTCATATAATGAATGAAAAATTATGAAAGAAAAAAAAATTCAAAATAATTTGTTACGTCATTAGAATCACAATAAAAATGTAATAAACTGTGAAAATTTCCAAAACTTTCAATGAATATTAAGTGAAATATCACATTTTTTTTGTTTACATTTATTAGTTTTTTTGCATATTAATGAGGCTTAATAAGAAAAAAATCACCAGCACTGAAAGGATTAAGGTGGTAAGTGACTAAAAAATTATGGATGGCTTCTGTTAATTTGCTACAAGCAGTATAGTTCTATAAATATAATAAATATCAATAGAATGTATTCCCTCACTTCAAAATCTCGAGTTATAAAATAAAAAAATAAACAGAGAAAGGAATTTGAAGGGGGAGAGTGACACGAGAAGAGAAAAAAAATTAATCAATAAATATTGATGTATAAAAAAATAAACAGAGCTAGGATGTCAAAGAATTGGAGAGAAGAAATCAACAAAAGACAATAGTGATAAACAATTCTGTCTTTCCCCAGGAAATAAGTGAAGAAAAGAGTCAATTTGTTTGCTCAGGACTGACACAATTGCAGGGAGTCCAAAAAAGAAGTGAAGAGAGAGAAATGATTCCAATGTTGAAACTGTTTCCTCTACATAATATACTTCATCTTTGTAGTGGTAAAACTATGCTAGGACACACAGGTGAATAAAAAAAATGTTCCCTCAATGAAAGGAGAAGTTTTCCTTCAACAATGAAAAGAAGAAACAATCAACTGAGTGGTCAATGTAACCTTATGCTTGGACTATCAGACATCATTACAAACTATTACACAACGAACTTAAAGTCTCCTTCCAAATAGATAAATGTTTAAATATAAGGGGTCCAAATAGATTCTTGATCAAACTTTACATTCATTAACTTCAGGATTTTGATAATACAACAAAAGGAATGACTTATTCAAATTTATTAATACAATAAAAAACCAAAACAGTCAAAAACCTCAATCATTGGGAATCAATGTCCAACTTTCAGATAATCTAAATATAAGCATTAGAAAATGAAGGAAGTTCCATATCTTATTTTTGAAAGAAAAGCATTAAATTTGTATTAAAGCAGAGGTACTCTTTATAAATAACAAACCTTTTATTCCAGATTGAAATCAAAATCTCATTTCACTTCCTTTTTTAAGGAAGTGGAATGAGATTTGTTCTTCTTTTAAGAATTCTAAAATTATGAAAAGTAACAATCACTATAACTGTCAGGAAATCAAAAATATAAATACTCATCTTATAATCAGTATTTGGAATGTCCAAGGTCTTAAAACTAGTATCAATTCAACTGAATTTAAAAATATCCTTCAATTATCTATTATTATTATTGGGACTAATAGAAACTTGGATCATCTCTGAATATTATAAAACTTATAATAAAATGAATCCTAATCTCAAGATATTTGAGGTCACAGCTCTCAAATTAAAAACTCCTGGATGATTTTCTGATGATTTAGTCCTTCTAATTGATTCAAAACTTGGAAAAACTGAAAAACTACTTTTTAAAACATTTTCTTGCTGATCTGCTTACATCAGATACCCCCAGCAATCTGCTTCTCCTTATCATCATTCTCACCTATAAAAAAATGTACCATATCCTGATAACCAAATCTCCTTACTTAACAACAATCTGAAAAACTGATCAAATCTAACTTCACAGAGCTTAAACATGGGCAATCTTAATGCCAGAATTGCTAATAAAATTATTAAAATTGGAATTAAGATAAATTATTTTGAAGAAATGAAAATATCTTTAATAATAGAGCATGTAAAGATGTGAGGAAGTTAACTCTGACCTGTCCTATTTTATTTTATTATGCACTTTATTATTTATCGTTATTTTCTTATTATCTAATGTATTATATTTTAGTTTATGAGTTGATTTACTTCCACCTTCTCCACTGTAGTTAGCAATCATGTGTTACGGAATTGGGAACCGTCCTCTGGAAGAGCTGTCCCGGGTAATATCATCATCATCTAATCTAATTTTACCACTGATCTGATATGGGAATGTAAGAATGATCCGTATCGATGTTTTGTTCGATTTATAATTAAATTGTAAAGAGGATGACATGAATGAAAACTCTGTAAGCTAATAAATTTAAACTTGTTTACATGTATTTATGTAAATGAAGCAACACGGGACTGTAATCACACGATATAAAAGCCTACACAATCAACAACACAGTGAGGTGTATCAACGTAAGATTAGCTAAGTGACATTTGGAATTCTTGTACAGATCTACGATTGTTTGAAGTTTGTATCGGTAGTGGAGGTATTAGAAGTTAAGTAGTATTTAAAGTTTGTTTCTTGTGAATAATCAGAGTTTTGGATATTTGAGTTTGATTAAACAAGTTTTGTTGATTTATTGATTGTTGCTTTATTATCGTTCCAATAAAGCATTTATTAACACTTTAAGTGTTTTTGAATCTAATAAATTTTATAATTTTTATCTAACTTATTTGAGAATTTTTCTTCAATTTATTATCATAAGTTTCTAACTATATAACACGTGGATAAACAACTTGCTCAATATCATATACACTAAATCAGCTCAACTAGCAAGTTCAAACAAAGATTTATTGCGGTATAACGTTTTTGGACTGCGCTTCAGTCCCTCTTCAGTACCATTACACACAAATCTAATATTCTAAAATGCTATATATATATATATATATAGAATATTAGATTTGTGTGTAACAGTATTGAAGAGGGACTGAAGCGCAGTCCGAAAACGTTATACTGCAATAAATTTTTGTTTGAACTTGCTACTTGAGCTGATTTAGTGTATATAAGTTTCTAACATCGTTGTTTGTTCTAGTCCTAGTACTTAATTGGTACTTTTAGTTGTAAGTTCCGATTTCCGGTTTTGTTTTGTCGGTTAGACGTTATATTTTTGTTAATTTGTTGTGAAGTTAATTAATTTTAAGTTAAAGGTTAGTTAAGACCTGAGCTCAGACTGAACTCTGGATTCCAGAGTCGTTAGAACCGTTAGGTTTAGTGTAATTAATATTAATTGATATTCATTAGAATTCGCGACTTTGCAAAGATTTAATTAACAATAAAAGGAATGAAAAATTCAATTAGTCAAAGATAATTCATTATTTTGAATTGACAGACAAATAGCTAGTGATTTTCTAGCAGAATTCTTCTTCTGTTCAAATACTGGTAAATCAGTTATTGATCTTTTTAACCTTTTTCAAGAGCTATGTGATTCTTTAACTGTAGACTCTACACTCTGCTCTAACCACTTCTCTATTTACATCAGTCTGAATTAGTCTCCAAATACACACTCATTTTTTCTGATAGTCACAAAAAAATAATTTTATGAAAATATAAAGATATTAAGAATATTCAGGATTTATTTGCTCTAGAATTAAATAAAATCATCCAAGAACTTTTTCTAAAAATGATGTTCTCAACTATTCTGATCTGATAGCTATCTATAATAAAGTAATTGATAATTTAAATCTAAAAACTTCTTGGAAATAACATTAACTATGGTATTCCTTTGATTGCAATAAATTAAGAATAGCCATCAGACTACAACCCAAGAAATTTTGCTTTTCCACTTTAATCTCTGACTTTGAACTGTTATACAATACAAAAAGAATCACACACAAAACCTCTGTAAATCAAAATAATAATAATATTTTTAAAATATTAATATCCAACTCATTTCATCAAAAAATCCTTCTAATTTTTGACAAATTATTAATGAATTCACAAAACACATACAGTAAACATAGGTCTGATTGGCCTGGGGACATGAGTAGATTTTTTCAAAAGCCATAATTTTTCAAATACTACAACAGTTACTCTTTCTCTTTATTCTTTCAATCCTATATTTGACAAAGATTTTATTGTTTAGGAAATTAACTCAGTGATCACTAATATGAAACTGAATCTATGAATAACACAATTTGCTTTTCTCTCAAATTTCAAAAACATTGAAAAATCAGCACTACAAGCAAGTAACTTATACAGGTTCTATTTCTGTAAAATGTTTTCAGACTTATCCTAGTCCCTCATCAGTACAACTCAATCTGTTATCGTCTACATATAAGATATCTTATATGTAGACAATAATTTTAGTTTTGTTAGGATTGATTGAGAGATTGTTTTGAAAGCAATATTTTTCAAGGTCATTGATTTTGCATTATAATGAGATCTTATTTGATGACAACAGCACTATATCATCAACATAAATTAAAAGTTGTACTACTAATAAAACAGTCTTCAGCACTTATTTAAGCAAAAAAATTATAGCTTAATAACTATTAAAGAACTTTCGGCTTAATAAAGCCATCATCAGTAATAACACTTTTAAATAAGACCAGATTTTTTTTTTTAAATAAGATTTTTTTTTGCTTAAATTAGTGCTGAAGACTGTTTTATTAGTAGTTCTACTAAGAAGCAAAAGTATATTAAATCTATTTTATTAAAAGTTGTACAGTCTGATTTTCTAGACCTAGTGATGCCATCATTAGAGTTATTGAAAACTTTTAACAGTCCATTGATGAAAAAGATGAACAGTAAAGGACTTAGGAGGCTTGGGTCCTTCAAGAATGTCAAATGGATCAGATATTTGATTATTTTGAAGAATTTCCATAAAAAAATTTAGAAAATATTTTACATATGGATAAACTTGGAGCTATCAATAGGAAAGGAAAGTTTATCAATTAATTTTGAAATTTTTATCAAGTCAAAAGCTGCCTTTAGATCTATGAAGCAGGCATATAGTTTTTGATTTTTCAATAATTGAATTTCAATTACAAATTCATTAAAAATAGTATCTTTTCCAGAAGTAAAAGCAAATTGGAATTTATTTATAAAGGAGTTAGCTTGAAGCCGTTTGTTTAACTGAACTGCAAGAAGTACAGTAAATAATTTTCTCATAGTGAATATTAAGGCAATTGGACAATAATTAGTTGGGCTGCTATTCTGATGTTTTTTATGAATCATTGCACAGGTAATTTTGTTCCATTCTGAAGGGGTGGTCTGAGCTTTGATATATTCTGTTGAATATCCAGTTTATAGAATTAATCATATCTAAAGAACCAAATCTTAGAAAGAAGACTGAAATAGAGTCAAAGCCAGATGTAGTATATTCAGTTTCATACTTCAAAAACATTGAAAAATCAGCACTACAAGCAAGTAACTTATACAGGTTTTATTTCTGTAAAATATTTTCAGACTTTTCCTAGTCGCTCATCAGTACAACTCAATCTGTTATGATTTTCAGAAATGGAGGAAGACTCCCAAAATCAAATGTTTTTTTACTTCAGCAATAAAAAAACTCAACTGAAATACCTAGGTGTCGTCTTTTCCACATTCAAGCATCACTCTCAAGATAAAATCAATCATTCTACTGCAATGATCTCAGTTGTTAAGACGTTCATGGATATGAAAAACTCATATTTAGAACATAACACAGCTTTTAAAATTTTCAATTAATGTATATTTTCTGCATTTTCCTATGCTTCTCTTGTATGGATCCTAGACTTCCTCTTTTCATTGAAGAAAATCAATGCATTTTTGTTAGGAAATCTCTTCAAATTCAGTATCAGGTTATGGAATGAAATTTGAAACAGAACTATCTATAACCTCTATTATTGAGACAAGTGTTCAATTCTTTATTAAACTCGAGTGCCTGCAGTCTTTTGAAATTAAGCAAAATTAATATGCAAAAAATAACATGAAAATTAAAATTGTGAAATTTTATACTTGTAGACGATAAAACTGCTTATACTCTTTAATACTTTAAAATAAAAGAACAATTTCATATAAAGTAATCAAGCATACGTGGTCGTGTTTGAACTTTTAAAACAAATTTTATTATTTTTGTTACTTATTTACCTTCAGTATAACATTTTTTACATTAAAAAAATATCTTTCATTTATATTAAATTTCATGTAATTAATAAGGTACTAGATAAGATAAAATTAAGTTAACCATTTAATCATCTTTCTGTTTATTTACTAATGGAGAAATAAAATTTTTAAACTATATATTTACTTTAGCAATTTAAATAAACATAAGAAAAATTCCTAAATGATTGTTTCGTTGAAAAGTGACTTGAACTTCTAGTCACTTTTAAAGCAATAAACATCGACTGTAAAATGAACTGAACGTATGATAACAATTTAGCATTTCCTTTATCAAAATATTCTCTTCTAACACCTGAACCTCAGACAGAAAACTTTCATAAAACCCTCTGCCAATGTAAACTTTATGGAGTGCTGTGCACACTTTGAAGCAGGTGAGTTATTGGCTGGAAGATCGTCGAGTAATATTTTATCCGACAGCTTGCCATCCACACAAATGGAAATAAGATGCATTTAGCTCATAGTACTATTTATATCATAAATATTCAACATTTTTATGACTTTATTTTGAAAAATAAAAACTTAATTTATTTACAGGAAGAAGAAGAAGAAGAAAAAAAAATATTTTTTAAGATGTCTAATGGGGATCGATATATGACTAAAGAGTAAGATAAGCTTATTATTTTCATTGCCGTAATAAAAACAGAAATCTGGATATAAAATTCATTTTCGAAACTTATTTATATTCGTTTTTCAGTTTAAAAAATTCAATTTTTTTTTTTCTATTATTACTACAGAAAAATATAAAATTAAAAAATGATTTTTCCGAATTTTACTTATTAATTTTTAACTGGAAGAGTTTTATATGCAAACAAACAAATTGCGTGAGTGCATTTAAGAATTTTGTATGCAGATGATGCTGTTTATGATTTTCATACGTTAGAAGTTAATTTTTTTATGTTTGATACGAATTTTTGTACATTAATTTATCTATGGGCATAATATTAACGAATTATCGTATTAAAAATGAATTGTAGACCTATAACTTATTATCACTAAATTTTTAGTTAAAATTTGTTAGATATTCAATATATTACTCATAAAATCATAAAGTTAGAGAGTTATATATCTATTTTTTTTTTAAATTAGTTATTATAAAGCTAAATGATGCTTTAAAAATTCATACGCTAGATATTATATTAAAAAGCTTAAATTTTTAATTAAAATTAAGTAAACGATATTTAATAATATCCAAAACATAAATGATCTCTTCACAACTTCACATACAGTTGTCAAAAATTCTAAAATTGAATTGCAAAGGTTAAACCACAATTGTGTGAGTTGCATATTCTTGCAGCAAAGGATCTGTTGTATTCTGATGGAAGTGATGCTAAGAATTGAAAGTTCCCTATAGGGTCTTCTTGGTAAGATAATTTAAATGTGATCATTAATTAAAGAATTATCTATTATCTTGTAAAGTTTAAAATATATTTTCTATAAGAGAGATAGAGGGAAAAAAGAAATGACTAAAGTGGTATCTATTTAAAAGTAATAAAATTCAAATTTGGAAGTTGCTGGTTACGCTGCTTGCATCGCATAAATTATCCGTGCCTTTAAACAGTCGCAGCTAATGAAGGAAAATTAATTTCCGAGCTTAACTAAACTCCAATCTTTAATGTCCGATAAACAGCCCATAAAATCCAGCCCATTAATTGTCCTTTATATCCTCGCATCGCAGGGTTTACCTACATGTTTGATTAGACTATCATTAAATATATAATACGTCAAGCATATCAGACAAAGAAAATATTTATTAAATTTCTTATTTGTTTTTAATAAAATTAATAAAAAAAGCACTGTGTTGAAAGTTTTAGGTGACGTCTAAATTCTAAACAATGAGAAAGTAAATTTTTATCTTCACTGATAACGTTATAATCCATTTTTAAAATCAAATAGTAATGAAATTGTCAAACGAGATTGTGATATGAGAAGAAAAATATATGATGATGCTTGAATTTATATCGATTTTTCTCCAAATAAAAGATTATGACAACTTGTATGGAGTTATGTCCTCTCCTTATCGTATCCATCGACTACTATTTTTTTTTCTTTTTCCTCTTTTTTTTTTTCATAAATTCCTCCAAAGTGGTAACCTTCCTTTCCTGTTGAACAGTAGTGTCTCATCGCTGTATCGATTTCTTCAGTGCTAACAAGATAACTGGCTAGCACTTCAGCTCCAAAGAACTACAAATGGAAACGTCCTAATATGCTTCAAACTTTATTTCCACGTTACAGGCAATATCGGAAGACATTTTTCATCTCCAAGTAGAAATACATTGGATGCGACTTGACGTGATTACCCTTTGAAATATTAGTTAATAAATAATTTTAAGTCTTTTATCTGTAGACATAAATAACAATAAATGCGCGTTAACATTATTTATTCGATCAAATCTTATGTTATAATGGTTTCGAATAATTGCACGGAATTTAGGAATGTTGTCCTTATTATATACAAAATCTTAATAAATTTATTAAAATGGAAATGAAAAAAAAAAAAAATATTCAAGACAGATGAAGAAATTAAAATCGACATTTATTTTATTTTATAAACTCATACAAAATTCATTTCGAATTTGCATAGTATCATTAATAACTTTGTCACAACCTTATGAACTTTTATATATAAAAAATTAAAAGTGATTTTTTTTTATATTAATATATATATATATTATTGTAGATTTTTGTATAAATATTGATTTAATAGAAGTATATTTCCACGAAAATAAACATAAATATTGTTTCGATAACGGTGAAAAAGCGATAATTCCACTAATCAAAACATTAATTTTAGAAATAAATTTATATTACTGAACATGATTTTTGTGGTGTCAACAATCTTATAGATGGATATATATCTATTTTTTTTTATTACAGTATTTTAAAGGAGTTGAAACTTGCAGATTTTAAAATGCGAATCAGCTTATGCAGAGAAAACTTGGCATAGTAGTGTACATCAATATAAAAATTGATATCTCTCTTTCAGATTTAGAATTGCTTTATTTTGTATCCGAAAGTAAGTATTTTTTTTTTTTTTTTTATAACTCTAGGCATTTATAAAATTTTGAATAGCATTCTCTAATAAGAATTTTTTTTTTTTTTTTTTTTGTATAACTCTAGGCATTTATAAAATTTTGAATAGCATTCTCTAATAAGAATTTTGTATTGGGGCAATATCGATGCAGTACAGTTTATTTTTTACCATATCTAGTTTTCCATTTTTTTCTATAACCAAAATATGGAGCTATATTGAAAATTAAAATTTTTTATATATAGTATATAACTTTCTTATATAGAAATTTTATTAATAAAGTTATTTGTTTATTAAAATGTCAGGAATTATAACAGTTTTTTCGTTGATTAAGTACAAAAAAAAAATAAGATTATAATAGATTTTTATTATACTGTATATGAAAGTTATTGCGAAAATTATTTTAAAGGAATTAATTATTATTTTTTTAATGAAAAAGTTTGTGTGGATCACTTTATATGCTGCAAATTAAAATAATAGAAAAAGAAAAATATTACTCATTTAAATTTCAGGTGTAGACGGTTTACTTAATAAATCTCTCTCTCTCTCTCTAGTTTTATTTTTTTTTTCTGTTTCGAAACTTTTATTTTTATTATACTGTATATGAAAGTTATTGCGAAAATTATTTTAAAGGAATTAATTATTATTTTTTTAATGAAAAAGTTTGTGTGGATCACTTTATATGCTGCAAATTAAAATAATAGAAAAAGAAAAATATTACTCATTTAAATTTTACGTGTAGACGGTTTACTTAATAAATCTCTCTCTCTCTCTCTCTCTAGTTTTTTTTTTCTGTTTCGAAACTTTTCGAGTAGAAAACATTTTAGGGATTAATTGTAAAAACGTAAAACAAATGACCCTATAATTCAGTTTAAAATTACTACCGATTGCCAAGTCTCAAGAGCTTTTATACAGCAAATAATTTTCTAAAAATGCAACCATCCATCTTATATAACAAGCAATAAGAGATAGTCTTTTTTAACCTTCAGTTTTCCTCTTTATTTTAATGAAATATTTACATATAGTTTACTCGATAGTGGATATTTAAACACGTATATCAATATTAAATATAAAAAAAAAGGAAAAAAATTATTTAAACTGGGAAATTAAATTCTGTTTCTTTATGTAAAATGAAATTCTCTTGTTTTTTCTCCCATTTTACTTAGATAGGGCATTGATATTATTTTCTAATGTATGTGATTAATCTAATTTCTTATCTACTTTTCATACATTTGTTATGATGTAAGCTACCACAACTGCTTTTGACAAGTAACAATAAATAAAATATAATCTAATCATAAAAATTATATATTAAACTCACTTTTATTTATTATTTTAAAATTTAAAGCTTCTAAAGATTAATATTTTTTACTTTTACAAACTTTTGTTAACGCAATAAAGACGATCTACCGCTCTAATGTGCGTGACCTTTAAAATAGAAAAACATAAACTTTTTATCAAAAATGAAGTATTTTTCTTATAAAATTAGAATGTAGATGGTAAACAGAAGACCTATCGAGAAAGAAACGTTATTTTAACTTAGGAAGAGATTAACTATAAAGGCAAATTTATTATCATCGCGCGTCGATATTAATTAAAAATTTTTCTGTTATTGCTCGCATTACTTCAGAAATTTTTCCTTAATAAGCGAAATATCGCTGATAGTGTTTTAAAACTTTCCAAACGTAATTAAAGAAAGTATTTAAAGGTTAAATGTCCTTAAATTTGAATTCCAAAATAGTCTCGTCACTGATTGAACAGGTTTGAATTTCTTGTACATTAAAGAGTTTAATTTGCTAGCATAGCTAATCACTATTACACACGTTCGTTTCTAACGTAATAAGATTTTTATTTAAAATTGTTTTTTCTTTTTTTTTTCTTGACCTAGTATTTTTAATTTTCTAAAATTAATTAAGAAGAAGAAAGTCCAAATTAAAACTTTATAAAAATCGACTTAAATGTTACTTCTCTGTTATAATTAATGAATTGATGATGAACATAAATGCAGAATTAATACTGTACCGGAATATAAAATTTATAAAACTGAATTTCCAATCAAATTTTATGAATATTATATATATATATATATATAATTCCAAGGATCTTTTAGATTCATTTAATGAGGAGAACTGTTTTTAGATCTTCACGAAATGGGTATTTATCATCAGGAAAATGTCTCATTACACCAAACAATGAAAAGATTTTTTGATTCTTTCGTTTAATGTTCTTGGATTTTTCTCGTTAACATCGTAAACAGTTAATAAGCACTGATTTTATTGCATAAAAAAGCCAACAAAAGAGTAGAGCAGGTAGAACATGAGTTATAAATTTTCGATCTATATGCAATAAAAGAAAATTCGTTTTTTTTTTCAATCTGTTCTATTATGTTAAACGTGTTCTATTATTTGTTACTTTCAGACGTGTAGAATTCCCAAAACACATTGATCTACTTTCCCAGAAACCTTAAAAGGCCATTATCATAGTCCAGACATCTCTACCATCAATCGCAACGTTTGATCATACTAGGCCATATTAGCAGAGAAAATTGTTATAATTTCGAAAACTGTGAACGCCTAGACATTGTTTATGTTGCAAATTCTAGTAAAAACCTCTTTTCGTAATCAGGTCGACCTTTTTTTTTTTTATATTTTCTTCTTTAAAGTTTCACGCACGGATCACGTTTTCTGTATCCGTGAATTCGTTATTATATATATCATGACAGGAACACGAAGCATTTCAAGGAGAAACCGCTTCTATTTAGGACGATAACTAGTGTGTCGATTTACTAAATTTTTAAGTTATCTAGTGCTGTTGTAGCTTATTAAATCCACAGAAAACACTTCCTCAACATTTATTAATATTCATTTATAGAATGTGTTAAAAGCAAGAACCTTTCACCCGAAATAACTATTTGTTTCCGGCCATTCTATTTTGAAACGTTTAATATAAAAAAGGGCATAAAAAACCATTTAAAGGTTGAGCAGTTTGATATTTTCCTGTCCTAAATGCCGTGACCAAATTATAACCATTCATTGTATTCATCGGCTTCCGTCATGTAAAATAAAAACGTATCCGTTATCTATCAATTTAAGAAAACTTTCTAATTATTTTAGTGATTATCATGGCAAAAAATGGTTACAGACTTCCGATAAATTTTTATGAGGGCATGAAAAAAATTTTGCTTATAATCTGTTGTTTACAGAAACCTAGAAACATGATATGGGTTCGCAACTTTGTACTCGTATAATAAAATTAATTATTAGATTATGCCTGCTGTTAAAGTGTAAAAGAAACTTTTAACGTGATAAAAAGGGTTGAAATTATTTTAAAATTTAATTCTTTACAGATGTTATTCTTCAAATCGTCCTAAATTCTAACTTTAACTAGATCAAAACCTGTCCATCGTGTTAAAGTTGCTTTTGGCAAGAAGATGCACGGAAGTATCCTACATTCTCATCATTATATTAACTTTCTACTTAAGTAACGTAGCCTGGTTGTTATCTTAAGGTGAAAGTTTAGCTTAAAAGAATGTAAAGACTGCAGTCTGGTTCAAGTACTTTTACGTAAAGGTGAAATAACGGAAAGAGAATTCGTCGACCTTGTGCAATTTTATTGTTTAACCTGTGTCATTGTTTGACTTTTCTCTCACTGTTTTTTTTTCCGCTTAAAAATTCAGTTAATTTTCGTGCCTGGTAGGAGAAATGTTGAACGGTATTAATATTCACCTTGATACGAGAAATATCTATTGTTATTTGTGCAAATAATAACCGCAAAAAACTTTCTTTAACAGATTGTTTATCTGCTACTAGCAAAGTTGCTGATAAAATTAATTTTGTGCAAGGTTATATACACTGTAGACATAAATGCAGAAAACAAACTTTAAAACACTTCCGTTATTTATTTTATCGTTATGAAATCTGTTCCGAGTGTATTCATTAAAACGTGTTCAAGATTTATGTTCAGATTTTTATCGTTCTGAAATTTGATCGACAAAAAGTATTCGCGCATACCAATGAAAAAAAAAATATTTTTATTATTTCCTAGTAGGTCAAACTAATTCAGCTTGACCTACTATTAATCGACAAAAAGTATTCGCGCATACCAATGAAAAAAAAAAAAAATATTTTTATTATTTCCTAGTAGGTCAAACTAATTCAGCTTGACCTACTATAATATAAAAAATAATAAAGATTATTTTGATATTTAGATACAGAATGCACCTCTTTTTTTTAATTAATTTTACTAGATCAAAGGCGATTAAACATAGAAATAGATATAGGAAGTAAGAAACGGAAGAAATATTAAACGTAGGATTATAAATAAACAAGAAAGAAATAATAATAAGAAGGAAATCAAAAAATCGTTTAAGGTTGCAGTTATTTTTGATGAAACAAAATTCGTAAGTTTCATGTTACGCAATACGTGGCAAAGGAGTATATGAACCATATCGTGTAAAAGGAAGTACTGTTTTTATCGTGGAAACAATTACTTTTTAGAGCTTATTTTTGATGACCTAGAAAATCAAAAGTTTGAATAATCAAAAATAAATTTTTGTTGAATGTTTACAATAATTTATTCGGATGAATACTTGTAAAAAATTAATTCGTAAGAGGATTTCTCATATACCATGTATTCACTCGCTTCATTTTTTTCTGTATAGTGTTTAACGTAAAGAAAATTTATCAATGAATATATCAGTTGAAAAAATGTCTAAAACACATAATTTTTTTTATTTACAGCAGATAACGATGAAGATTTTGCAAGACTAACAGAAAAAAATAATCGTACACTAGTAGCCGAATATGAATGGAAAGTTAAAGATATTCATCGTCTCCTTCACACTTCGTTATCGACTCATAGAGATACTATCAAAGGTCCCGAGTTTTATACGGGCCAACCTGGATATAAGGTGAGGTTGAGTGTATCAGCTGGAAAGATCAATCCTGTAGATAAATTACCATATTTAGGAGTATGGTTTGCACTCATGCCTGGAAAATTTGATGATGTAGTCGAATGGCCTTTTCAATATAAATTTAACTTGACTCTTGTCGATCAGTCGAACAGAAGAGATCCTGAACATATCCACCTTTCGATGAATCCTATGACTGCCATTTGCAGATTGCTTAAACAGTTCTTAAGGCCTCGAACTAATAAGAAAGACAAAGATGGATGCGGAAAAGAATTCTTTGTTCCACATTCTAAACTTTTAAACTCTGATAGATATCTAGTGAACGATACGTTGCTCGTTAGAGTCACTATATTCTTAGGAGATAGAGGTACTATACCAAAGAGAGCAAAGGCGTATATGAGAGGACATCAACTGGTTTCTGAATTTCTATGGGAGATTGAAGATATCGATGATAAAGTTCAGCAGGCTAGAGATGGACTACTCAGTTATGTTACTAGTGATTTGTTTTATGTAAATAGTGAGAGTTATCTAATGGTTTTGCAACTTACTATAAACGCTGAGGACGAACATCTAGGTCTCTTTACGACTCTTGTACCAGGTGACTTTGATGACACACTTGAGTGGCCATTCTCTTATAACTTTGAACTATCGATAGTTGATCAATCTCCAGGATATTTAACTCTAGACAGGAAAGGTGTTGTTGATCCCACATCCGGAATATGCTCGTTAAGTTCTTTTACTAAACCACAGTATCAGCCCAATCTTCCTTGTGGATTCCGTCGACTGATAAATTTCCAAATGTTAGAAAACCGAAATTTTAAGAAAAACGGCAACTTGTTAGTAAAGTTCACCACAATCTTGGACAAAATGCCAAATTTTGCTTCTATATCAGTGAAGGATACTCACTTGATTTCCGAGTATTCCTGGAGAGTGCCTAATATTGAAAGGAAGGTACAACTAGCAAAATCTGGACGATTAATCAATTTGCTTAGTGAAAGATTTTACACTTCTGATCAAGGCTATCTGATGCAGCTGCAGCTGAAATTTCAAAATCAAACTGATGGATTTATCGGACTATATTTAACACTATTAGAAGGAGAATATGATACTTTGGTAGAATGGCCATTTACTAAAAAGTTTGATTTAGTAATTATAGATCAACAACCTGCCGGTAATGGTAAAGATATATTAGTCTCTGTAGATCCACGTAATCCTTACATCACTAATGAGGCATGTGTTGGTTCTTTTTGGAGACCAGTTGGAAGAAACGATGCGTGTGGATCTGCGAGTACAATTAGCTACGAAATGCTTTATAGTAGGAAATATATACGTTACGGTGCCATGTTAGTGAAGGTAACAGTGTATACCGAAGAAATACATCCTCCCCGTTTTGCTACGTTGACTGTGGAAGAAGATTATTTAGTAGCCAAATATATCTGGACCATAACAGATATCGACAGCAAAATAGTTCAGGCGAAAAGAGGAGAAATCCAATTTATAGACAGTGAAAAGTTTTATTTAACTAATAAAGGTTACAGGATGATGCTAAGAGTTTATCCAGAGAAGAGTTTCGGTTATGTAGGTTTATATGCTGTTCTAACTAAAGGAATTTACGACCAAGATTTGGAATGGCCATTTAAGTATAAGTATCAGTTAACAGTTGCCGATCAAACAGAGAAAGGTTCAAAATTACATATACGTAGGACTACATTTCCATCCACTTCTTCAAGTGGCTGTCCAGATGTTGCTTTCAAGAAACCAGAACAGGAATTAGCTGAATGGAGTTGTGGAGAAGGACGTATGATTAGTCACGAAACTCTCAACATTCGTGGCTATAAGAAAAACGGGAGTATGAAAGTGGGAATCACAGTATTCCTGAAAGAACTATCTAAAAACGTAGCAAACACCGTTATCCAACAAGGCAATATGATTGCCGAATATTCGTGGTTAATAGAAAGAATGTTGGATAGAATACTCCTGTTGAAGTCTCAAGAAATCTCAAAAGTAGAAAGTTCTGTATTTTATACAAATAATCAAGGCTATGCTTTGAGAATGAGTATGGCATTAAATGCTGTAGAACCATCTATTCAGTCACTGACTAACCACGGTGAAGAATATGTGGTTGGTTTATATTTAACGTTATTTAAAGGTAAATACGATGCTATGATGAAATGGCCTTTCACACATACTGTAATTCTCACTTTAGTGGACCAAAACAATGCAGCGAGAGATTTAGTGAAAGTAATCGATCCCAAAAACACGAAATGTCCTCAGCAAGCATTCCTCAGGCCAAGAGATGTGCATAACGAACATTCGTGCGGATTTGCAGCTCTAGTGTCGTTGGAACGATTACAGAGTTACATCAGAGAAGGCTCTGTTCTTCTAAAAATATCTGTAGTGCTCAGTGAGATACGAAGCTGAACAATTTTAACTATTTATATTTTTAATAATATTCAGACACGCTTTTTTAGGAGCACTACTCACCAGGCATTATAGTAATTAAAAAAAAAAACATATTCTGTATATTGGTTTCATGATTCATACCAGAGTTAAGTTCCTGTTACATAATATATTCTGATCTCTGCTTGATACTGTGTTGTATAGTTCGCTCTTAAACAAAACAATGCGCTTCAAACGGTATTTGGTTTGTGATTATGTCATATTTAAGAGAAAAATTTATTAGAAAAATTGTTAAAAAATAATTTATAATGTTTTTTTTTTTCTGATTTTATATCAATTTTTAATTTTCAAGTATCAGTTAAAAAACTATTCGATATAATTTAATTTTCTTGCAAAAAAGTGATATTAAATTTAAAAAATGATAAAGAAAATACTCAGGGATCATCACAATTTTTTCATAATTTTGTGAATTTCTCTCTCTTTAAAAAATATGTCTGTGGTGTGTATTCGTATTGTTTGTTGAATTGTTATGTTCGAAGAATAACTCAGAATTTAAAATATTAAAAGAAGAATGTGATATTAAAAATTTAATATAAATTAATTTTTGATATTATTTTCTATTATATTTGTTTTTTTTTTTTTTAATAATTTTGTACTTATAAAAAGATAGATTTTATGTGATAAAATTCTTAAAACAAATTAGGCTGAATTTTTGTTAAATTTTACAACACATTTTATACAATTAATTAATTAATTAAAAATTTTTTAATCGATAAAAATCAAAATAGGGTTTATATAAAATTTATATATATAAAGATTCTGTATTTTCGTGGCATTTTGCGAAGTGAAAAATGTCACAAAAATCGACCAATTCTATAATTAAATTGGGTTTTCGTGTAATGCGGTTTGTGGAGAGACCGGTTTCGAAGGACGTATACGTAGATTCTGAGTTTGGATGTATAAATTACCATAACATATACGAGTAGATAAATAATATACTCTTCTTCACATATTTTTTTTTCTTTCACGATAAAGTTTGCTTATGTTTGTGTACTGTGTTCTACTTTCATTTCCTGTAAGACCTGGCAAGTGCACGCATATGATAGACAGTTAAGTAAGTACACAAGTTGACATACTAATGAAAATATTTATTTGCTAAAAAATAAAAATGTAGGAGCAAAAATAAATGTTAAAACATTTCCTTGCTGAGGGGAATGAAAAATATTATTTTTTAATTTTTAACCTTCTGTTAGAGTTACGTGTTTTAATATGAGAGAAACATAAAGCATTGTCCCAAATTTTTTATTTTTTATATTTTTTATAAATGAAACACACACAAAATATTATTTTCCTAGTGTAGTTGACATTCGAAATTCATAAAATTTATTAAAATATTTAGAAAATTGTTAAAATGTTACAATAACTGTGCTAATTTTTTTCGAAACTAAAGAGAAATATTCCTTGTGCTGCTTCACTATTAATCACATAAATTGTATTATAATATTTTAAGATTTAATTTATTCTAGAAAAATATTTGTTTGGATGCTATAAAAATAATTTGATGTAGGCCCATTATCAGAGCATATTACTTATTGGGAAGATATGATAATGAAGCAGAACGAATGGGAGCAACTTTGATGCGCTTCTAGAATATAAAATATTACTAATTTTAAACATTTTCTTCCTCATTCGTTTTATAATGAAAAATTGAGGAAATGTAACCAATATTAATTATATTTTATAACATAACACATGCATATTATGTCTCTACTTTTTATGGTTATAAAATAACAACACAGTTCAGAATAGAGATCACAAAAATATAACTTTTATGTCTCTCTTTATATTTTCGTATAAAATTAGAAAAAAATTCCTTTGAAACAACGTGACTTGTATATGATATACTCCATATCGCAACAGGATGATCTAGTAACAGTGTGTATGACAAAAACATCACAATTCGATAAAAATATATATATATTGGAACTGAAATACGATAAAAAGAAACATGCTATGAATTCTAATACACAACGAACTGTCACAGATAAGTCAAAGATTCAAATCAGATAATTCTACAGATTTAATTGGTTTTCCTTTCTATTTTACAGAATTGACATATAGTTGAATGACTGCTTTATGTTTCGAATTTCAATGATATCGATCTCGATATGGCTTAGATTTTTTTCATTTTTATTTTAATACTTTTGCAATACATCGATTCCATATTGTTATAAGCATTTAAGACGTTTTTTCTGGTATAAAATGGATACTGATCGATACTTTTACATATATATATTGTTATTAATCTTTAGTAAACCTATAACAGATGCCTGTTTCGTCGAAATAATGCCTTTGTTGTCTAACACTTCTGCCGTATTTTCTTCTATCAACGCAATATAGGCCTAACTCCCTTGCACACTTCCCTTCTATGTCGAAAACTCCTCCACAAATTTCTCCTTCGCCCTGCAAGAATAATACAGCATTAAAATTGATAAATATTTTTTATCCACTATCATAACAATACGTGTATATAATTATTTTACCTTAGCACAAACTGTACAACAATCGCATCCGTCCAAAATGGTACCAAAAGTGCAGTTTTCGGGAGGAGGAGGACATTCGTAGTTACAACTTGAACTACAGTACCCTTCGATGTAACAATATTCGCAAATCTTTGCACTATTGAAAAAATTCGTAGTATTAAAATAATATTTTGCAGAATATCAAACGATTTTGTTTGATTACTGTAAAATAGATATAAAGCGAAACTTAAAAATTATATCAAAATAATCAATAATCGAAAATCGAATTGTGTAATCGAAACAGACAAATAATAAGCATAAAGACCGACACAGGTAATACAGGCGATTAAAAATACAACAAACAATAACACAGGCGATTAAATATACAACAAACAACAAAACCTATTAAAAATGTGTATATATAACACAAGGCGGTGTTATAAAACACCATCATGTGTTACACATCTGTATACACGTTTAGTACGGTTGGCATTAATGTGTTTCAGATTAAACATAAATAGGTTTCAACCATACTAGGTTAATGTAATTCATAATAATTAAAAATCACATTAATTAACTTATATAATTTTAACTAACAACTTAATTAATTGAAATATTAAATCATCGATTCGTACTTTATCTTCCATATATCTCGAAGACGATAATTTATAAAAAAAAAAAAAAAAATTAAAATTTTGGAAATAATTCGATAATATCTAAAGAATATTTCCCATTTAACGATATTTATGAATATTAAAATTTTACCTAATTTAAATAAAACCAAGTTTTAAGTACATTACCAACCTCGCAATGCCGACGAAGATTAACAAGATGTGATAAATTTTCATTGTGTAAAGGTAACGTCAGACAGTTTATTAATAACAAGGAACAAAAATGTTTTCGCTTTATATATTAAATAAATTTTATCGAAGGAAATACATTTTGAAGGAAAAAAAAAAAAAGTTTATATAATAATAATATCCTGTTATTGTCGATAATCTGTCGTAGTCGTATATCAAAAGTTAATTAGAATTTTATAAATAATTTTTGAAAATTGATACATTGATAAAAATTTTTTACTCGATTGTTATTCTCTCTTTTATGTAATCTTGTTTATTTTTATATTATTTTGCATTTTCGGTATGCTATCGAAATTATTTTCAGCTGTACGTCTATGTTTTAATTTAAGAAATAAATTATAATTAAACAAGAAAATAAACGTTTATCGATTTTTATAATTAGATCCTGTCAATCTGACATTTATGGCTATGTTTGAGCTGAAACATAAATTATAATTTATAAACTCTGATTCAGAGAAACATAATTAAATTTGTTATAAAAAGATGTTTAAAATTTAGGAATAATTTCTCTGAATAAAACAATTAAATTTATTTTTAAAATGTAGACTTTTAATTGTTATTATTTTCTACACAATTTAAAGATAAACTAAATAAATAATCTACGAAAAATTTAATATAAATAATTATTAGAAAAATAATTTGCGTAAATATATATATTCTATAGATAGTGACAATATATTTGCTGCCTCCTGTAAATAATTTAATATTTTTGTATTAAATATAAACAACGAATTTCGCATTCGAAAGTTATATTATTAGCATTTTAAGCAGAAAGTTCAAAATTTTCATTAAATATTCTAACAAAGGATAGAATCATAATTAATTTTGACATATTTAATAATTTAAATCTTCGAATAATTCTCTTTGGGACCGAGAGAGAGAGAGAGATTAAAAGTTTGATTTGTAAATTTTAATTTTCTTTCCTCAATGATTTGCATTCGGAAAATTTGAATATTTCTTTTATGATTTGCACTACAGCATTAAAAAAATGCAGTAAAGACACTCGCACTTTGTTTCACTGATAACAGTTTGTCCTTCAATTTTAATATTCGCTATCGTAATTAAAAAGCACTTTATAGATTTTATATAAAAAAATCCATAAAATATTGTTATTGAATTCTTTTTATATTATATAAAAATAATAGATTTTTTTTTTAAACCGCAAACTAATTTTTAATGATGCTGATCGACGATATCATATCTTTGTAACCGATGTCGAATTTTTTAAGTGCTATTTTTATAAACGAAATTTAAAAATGGAAAATAAATAGCTGTATGCATTATAAGTATAATTATTTGTTGTTTATAAACAGCAATTAAATTTATTTATACTTTACTGTACATGTGAAATCTGATGTTAATGTATAAAAATCCAAAATTGATAAATAGGAAAATACTCAGAATTATTTATATAATGGAATATAGTCATAAAACATGAATAGAAAAAAAATTATTTAATCAAAAACGTAAAATTAAGATTTAATTATCACGTCCAACAAGTTGAAGTAGATTTTTTCGAAAACTGCTTTCTATACAGCAACTAGACTTTTTATTTTCTCAACTTTTTGAACTGTATTTGGGAATTGTTTGTTTTCAGATTATATGTTTTTAACAACTTTACCTGAAACCAAAAACTATTTACAGCTTCGATTTTCGATATTCAATAATATAATTTCCAATTTTCGGATATAGAAGAAAGTGTAGAGTTAGGCTGCTGGCAAAAAAATCCATAATTTTGAGATAATGTTACAGATCTTTTTCGTAAATTATATAAAATAAATTGTTTTTGATATCTTTTCATATGTATATTTTTCTAATTAACATTTATGGAAATGCTAATTTTTTATAGATTATTTTTTTTACACTATATAGACTAGTCATACTCCAAATTTTGACTCCTCGACTTATGGCGCTTCAGATTTATGTACATTTTGAATTGCCATAATTACCCAAAATTTTACTGTTTATAAGTCTTCAGCAACAAATAAAAAAAGCTCATTTTTCAAAATAAAGCTTATAGCATTTCTTTTAGTTAGAAATTCTTCATTTATGTTAGTTATGCACATACAAGAACATGCATTGATAAGTGAAAAGACAGTGCTTCAACTTATGGGCATTTTCAAATTATGGCATCATTAAATGCGCTATTATATTACCAAGAGCAAAATAAATCCACAAAATTTGTTGAAACTTTGATGTTTGTTTAATATTGCAAACATCAACTTGAAACTTTGAAATTTTGATGAAACTTTGTGTTTGTTGCACATCCACAAAGTTTCATCGAAATTTGTTGCATTGTTGGACAATTTTGTGAATGTTGCTAATTCACAAAATTGGATCAGAATTTTTATTCAATTTGTTCTTTTTTAACTTTTTACACTTAAATTTTATATGTACTTTAGAATTTCATTCAATATTCTTCAATCTATATTCATATATTCGCAATTAATATATATTAAATTAACGAGAAAATTTCTCTTTAGATATTCAACATAGAGCCATCTGTTGACGGATAATATAAGTAATTTGTTAATATTTATTTTTAATTATTATATTTACAATTGGATGAAACTTATAGAGTTATTGAATATCATAAATTTATTTTCTTGAAATATTATTAAAATATTATGATTCAAGATAAAATAAACATAATTCTATTTTATTATTAATCAAAGCAATCTGTTTGCTACCCAAGTACCCATAACCATAAGTTTTCAATACAACGACATCGGTTGACAGACATTTATTTTACACCTGAAGGAATATAAATTGATTCCAGGATTCAAATCTCTAGAATTTTTTGAAGGGTACTGACTTGACTATCGATTCCCACTTACTGTCGGCCTCGATGAAAATATTCTGTTCATCCACTTTAAACCGACTCCCACATCTCCAATGTTTGCAGGAAGGATCCCAAATGTCCAGAATGTTTTGAAGAAGGACTGGTCGTTTAACCTCATCCTACAATTCTCCATAATCCCAATTGGGGGTGTGGATGGCTTGTGGAATGCTTCGCCATCCAGTTCTCACAAGGATACAAAATGGCGTTAAAATCATATAGAAAAAATAAAAAAAAACAATGTTTTAAAATTTATTTTTTAAATACCAGCCGAATAATTCTTAATTTCTTATTAAATTTTTAATAAGCGACTACTGATGGAGCATCATCATCATCATAAGTTGAGTCTTCGATATTTTTTATCAACCACAGAATGTAACTTACACAATAAGTTTGCACCTTTTTTGAAAGAAGCATGGCAGAAAGCTGCAACTCAGTCTAATGTCCATTCTGGATTTGAAGCATGTGGTGTATATCCATACAATCCAGAAAAAATCCCACAGGTAGCCTTTGAAATTTCTGATTCTGCTATGGCTAAAATAATCAGTACAACAAATGAGATAAATAACACCACAGAAAACCACAGGACCTACAAAACACAGATATTAATGTTTCTATAGTATCAGAAAACTGCAAGCCAAAAAATGAACTTCAAGAAAAAGATTCACTTGGAGAAATTTCCCCTGTCACTATCTTGGATCCAATACCAAAGCGTAAAAGAAAATCAGTTGGTTCTGAGCTCACAAACAAAAACCATATAAAATCATTAAGACTGCGACAACAAAAAACTGAGAAAAAAAATATAAGTAAAAAATTTGTAAAGCCTAAAAGTCTCTATTCCAATAGTTCCAAGATATGTGATGATGATAACAACTGTGTAATGTGTAACTTAAATTATTATGACAAAAATGGACCCCAGGTAGATTGGATACAATGTATTATTTGTATGAAATGGTTACATGAAACTTGTACCAACTCTCCAAACACATGCAAGAATTGCAAACATTACATTTAATCAACATTTTTAGCAAAGAGATGCTGAAAATATTTTTTATTCAAAATATTGAAATTTTTTTTTGCTTTAAATGTTTTTAGTAAATATATACTTGTTACTTAAAATACTGTTTTTGTCATTAAATATTTTCAACAAAGACATGCTGAATACATTTGCTAATTAAAGGAAAACAAAGTGAAAATTTTCTAAATTTCAAAGTTTGAAATAAAGCATTACTGATATATTATTTATTCAACTTATTTTATTCTATTTATTTTATAAGTTTCAATAAAGATATTCTGAAAAATGCTAACAAAGTGTGAATTTTTGAAATTTCAGTCTGAAATTCATTATTACTTTTGTAAAATTATAAATTTAATTAATAAAAGCTAATTTTGATTACATTTAGAATTAATTGAATGAAATTATTAGTTGCATTATTACAAAGATATGGTTATTAATTTTTGCTTAAATTTTTATATATTCGTCTATAAGCCGATCCGTAATTAAGCTGGACCCTCTACATTAGTGTTTGAAAATCAGTAAAAATTTGAATTTCTTATTTACCGGACCACCAACTTTCATGTGTTCGAAAAATTGCTACTCAATAAGTAGCAATTTTTCTAACACATGAAAAAATTGCTACTTATTGAGTGGCAATCTTTTTAACACATAACAATAAATGATTATTTTTTATACTTTAAAAAATTTTGCATCTCTAATACACTATTTGGATTAATAGAGCCGCATAACGATAGAATATCGCATTGATATGTCACGATGAAACGCGAGAAAAAGACGGATATTAAATATAATAACAAGTAGTTCTGGAGAGCTAATCATCTGTTTTCAGGAAATGTCCTTTATTTTAGAATGATTGAAGATAAAAGCTGCAAATATATGTCATCAAAATGATCTTCAATGGCATAATATATATATGTTGATTCTCATAAAAATAGTTAAAATTAAAGCAAAAAATAGATAGTTCCATAATTATCATAGGGAAACCTTGAAGATTGAATATTCGCCATATTTAAGCAAGTAAATATATAGGAATAATTAATATTGCTTCAAATTAAATTTTAATAGCCCTACCACTCTGCTAAATGTTGCAAAATTTTATCAAATGTTTCAAAAGTTATTCGAGAAAAAAACCTTCGAAGATTGAATGCCTGCCATTTTTAAATGATTGAAGATAAAATGTTAACTGATATATCATCACGTTCATCTTCAATGATTTTATTATCCTGCCGAATTTCATAAAAATCTCATAAATAGATTAGAATATATTAAGAAACTATTTCAGGAATTTGAATGTCCTCCATTTTTAAATGGTTGCAGTTAGAATATTCTATGATACAGCGTCGAGATTATCCTTTTTGGCACAATAAGATGACACAGATTTTATAAAAAATATATTAAGTATTTAAAAATTATTGATAGCACAGACGACATGTAATCTCATTATTCTCATTTTCCTTCAGAAAGTAAATATAAAAATAGAAGTTTTCTTTGCTAAATTATAATTTGTTTTCTTTAAAGTAATTGTTATAAATTTATTATTTTGATAAGAAACAAAAATTACAACATACAGTAACAAAAATTGAGAAGAATTTATTTACTTGAAATTATTTTAATACAAAATATATAATTATACATTCAATCATCGTACACGCGTAAAGACGCATTAAATTTTTTGAAATTATTAATATAAATTTTATAAAGTATGGAATTTATGAAAAATTCACTATAGTAGCTAATATTTTCTCAATATACAATATACTTTTTTTTTTTGACAATTCAATTTTCTTTTGAAAATAAACGTAATTTAATCTGGAATTTTCTAATATCCAAAAATAGATTGAAAGGATCTGGATCCATACAGTGGAAAAAAAAATATTCAAAGTCTTATTTTTGCCAAAGAAATTATATATCTCTGCATCATCGAACATCATTTTTGATTAAGTATTACTTAAAAAGAAAATACTGTGCACGTTGAATTAAATTTTCATACCTAATGCCATCATATTTTAGAATAAATTTTTCTTTCTATCATAGTTATTTTAAAATAGAAATTCTATAAGAATGTTATAGATTATAATTACGAAGAAGATAAGGAAGAAAGTATAAAACTATAGATATACAGATATCATACTTATTATTCTGCTAATGAACTAGTAACAAAAAAAAATCGGAAATGTTTTATTAGTTGAAGATGATTATATATTTTTAATTATTTTAATACTTATTAAAAATATAAACAAAATCAACTTAAAATGCTGTTTTAGAATACAATTTAGTAATTTCTTTTATGTTTGTTCTGACTCATTAGATGAATTTAGTTGTCTACTGTTATAGGAATTGAATGCAAATGAAAGATGAGATTCAACGTCCAATTTTACCTCCATTTGTAGTTAAAATTATAAAATATCGAGATTATTTTTTGTTAATTTTATATTCTAGTTGCTGCTATTAATAGTTATTATTATATGACTTTTATTAATATTAAATGAAAGCATAGTGAAAGTATTTATTGCATTAAAATGCATGTTATTATAATGCTAATCTGAAAAATTATTTATATATAGAACACTCAGGAACAAATCCAGATGGAGAAGGGCTAGCAGTGGATTTGATCTGAATTCCGGGCCCAGAAAAGTTTCAAAATTTAGTGTTTTATATAAAATATAGGATACAAAAGTGATTGAAAAATTTATTTCTTTTATTGATTTTATCCATATTTTCTTATTGTTTTCGGTGTGGGATAGGTTCCATATCTGTGATTAGTACCAAGTCTCAATCTCATGTTCTTCTCCTTTCTCAGATTTTGTTTAGAAGAATTAAGATAAAAATATGATTCAAATTTTGCATTAATTAATTCATTATTTATTGTTATATTATTTAACATTCCTAATTTAATTTTATTTCAAATTGAGCGTATTTGGAAATTTGTTTTGGGATGTTGAAGAAAAATTTCCAAATTCATAACAAATTTTACTGCAGAATGCATTAATTTGCGATTTATATACGATTATTTATCTATGATAATTGCAAAAAATTACTTGAAATATTTAGAATTGAAACTTAAATATCTCATCTATCTAATATATAAATACAGTAATTCTCACAAATTTTACTTAATTTTAAATGCCGTTGTGATTGCAAGCATGAAACAACAAATTTAGTGTTATAAATGTTTATATATATATATATATATTCTTTCTTTATTTTATCCTAAGTATGGAGTACATTTGGGTGACCTCCAGACAATGTAACAAAATAACAAATATAAAAATTAATACATAAATAAAACATTACTTTCAAAAAAATACGAAAACATAATTGCATAATAAAAATACATTACCCAATACTATTACAGGTGTCCCTCGCTTTACGCGATTAATTGTTTATATGAAATAATCGCGTAAAGTGAGTTGAATTTAGAGATAGGGACAGGGGAAAATGAAAACTTTAACCTATGAACAAAAGATCAAATTTTAATGAATGAATTATTTAAACTTATAAATAAAACACACAAAGTTTAATAAAAGAATGGTTGCATTAATGAATTTAATTAATACAAGTCATAAATTACTAAACACTACATAATTCTGAGTATTCAATTCAATGTTGAATGGACTGGGTCTGGTGAGTCTGAATCATCACACTCTTGCTCTCTTGAAGTCTCTTGGATGATATGCTGATGATCTTCAACTTTTTTAATGAAACAGTCTAGACTCAACTTTATAGAGAGAGGCAACATTCTTCCCCTCTCTATAAAGTTCTTTGTAGCAAGACAAAGAATTCTCGATTTCTCTTGCAACTTTGGCGCTTCTAGTCCTAATGAGCAGAGAAGCGCCAAAGCATCATTAGAATCATTTTCTTCAAATATTCTGATGGCACTGTCGATATGTTTAAAAAATTCAGTCATCTGTTTTGTTGAAAGTTGTTTGATGGGCTCAGCAACAAAAGGCTCCTAACTTTCATCATTCATGTTATTTTCCATTTCTAGAAGCTCTTCATTAGTTGAGCTCTGATGAGTGGTACTCGAGCAGTTCATCCACGAAACAATTTTTAAACAAAAATTTTTTTAATATATATAAATTCATTTTTCCTTAGATTAACTTTAGGCACATTAAATAATATTTTATCAGAATTCAATATTCCATCAATATATTTCTGTAAGTAAAGCAGGTCTTGTTGATGAAGAAATTTCTGCATAGTGGATAAATCATTGATATCTAAAAATGCACTATTTAGTGCGTTATTCCTGTTTAAAAGTTTGATTATTAATTCAGTAGCTTTGTTATATTCTGTAATTAGCTTATGTAAGATTGATTGTGGAGCACTATAATACAAAATTTTGACATAATTAATAGTTGAAACAATCGTCAAAAAGAAGAACCAAAGCTTCAGGATGAGAAATACAGCTGATATATCGATGAGTAAATCTTATTTTTTGTCTTAATCGATTAGTTATTGATTTAATATGATATTTATACGACAATCGAGTATCAAATATTATTCCCAAATCAGAATGATACTCTGCTGGAAAAATGTAATATTAAAAAGAGGTGAAAATGTTCCTTTGTTGATAATTTTATGAAGAGAAAATTTCATATAGGCTATTTTATTTTTATTAAAAGACAAGTTATTCTGATTGAACCAGATGGTTAAAGTATGAAGTTCATTGAAGAGTAATTCTTTATCAAACTTAATTAATTTAAAATCATCTGCATAATTTATTAACTCTGACTGCAAATTCAGATAAAAAGCTGGTTAAAGTACATTATAAAAAGTAAAGCACTCAGAGCAGAACCCTGAGCAATTCTAACCGTAGGAATGTAATCTCGAGATCTTCGACCATCCATAAGAACATGATACCTTCTGTACATCAAATATTTAATAAACCAGTAAATCAGTACATAGTCAACATTATAATCTTCAATCAATCTATGATATAAAATAGATATATTTATACTATCAAAAGCAGCCTTAATGTTTAAAAATAAGATATGAGTATCTTTTTTCTCTTCAAAATTACATTAAATAATTGAAGTAAAATCAATCAGATTTGTAATGGCTGATCTTACATTTTAAACTTGCCCATTTTCAAATTTTATTTGCATGAACTGATATAAATCTGAAATAGTTTATGCTGCTAGAAAAATTAAATTACAAACTCTTCTCTAGTTAAGAACATTCGTAATTACGAACGTGAAATTTCATTTTCAAATTTTATCAAATTTCAAAAACTCTTCAATAATTTTAAGTAATATGATAGCAAATGCTCTAGAAATCAATATAATATAAAATTACAGTTAACATATTTCGTTTGTATTTCAAGATGGCAGTAATTACACCAAAAATTCCTCACTTTATATTCAAAACTTTTCATTAAAATTTATGTAATAAAAACTTTAAATTGGTCCACTTGTGAAATATGTTGCAACATATATGGTATTTAAAGTTATTTCAATACTTTTGGAGCCAAAATAACAGCAGTATCTGAGTTATGAACAATCTGATTTGCGAACAAAACTTTCCTACGAATTATGTTCGTAACTAGAGAAGCGCTTGTATTATAATATCAATATCAGGTTTCTTCTTGTTCTTGTACATATGGTACCGTAAATTTTTGCATATTGTATAGAAATATATTTAAAATTCTATGAGAATATTTTCATGTTTTGACAAATCATGCTGAAAATGTAGATTAGTCTGAATTTATTTTATGCACCCAAATATTGCAATATACATTGTCTGTTTAAAACGTTCCAGGACATAATTTATTTAAAATATATACTAAAGTACATGAACTATAGTGAACTATCACATTCAAAATATTCTCAAGCTTCAATACAATATTTTCAATCTCTTTCCCACTTTTAGAATCATCTCTGAAACTGTTCTAAATGAATGAATGTGAGTTCTTTTCTCGAATTTATTTAATTCCATTTACTTCTTGAAATCTTCGTCTCTTAAATATAAATTTTTAATTGCGGGAATAAAAATAAGTCACAGAGAGATAAATTTTATGAATATCATGGATGAGGTACGACTGTGATGCCTGTGATGTTATTTTGAGTCAGAAACTCACGAATTGAAAGAGCTGACTCGTTGTTATGATACAAGAACCACGATTTATTTTGCCATTGCTCTAGGTGTATATGGCTGACATTTTTTCTCAATCTCTTTATATAAGGCATGGTTGATTTTTGAGCTTGTGTAACAAATTCGTAATCAATCACCCTCCGAAGTCAAAGAAAATATTTAACACTTAACATTTGACCTCAGTCGACGCTCTTTTTTGATTAAAGACCTGTTTTATCATGTTACGGCAAGTCTATTCACGTATCTATTTACGAAAAGAAAAAGGTATCGTGCCCAATTTCTTTATAACACTAATTTATCGAAACTTTTTGAACAGACCTCGTATTGCATAGTTTAAAATTTGGCGTTTTTCTATCATAATTGGGTATTTATTTTTGTTTCCATTTTGTATTGAATGTAGAATAATTACAAATGTTTATTTGTATCTAAATACACTATCACTACTTTATTTGCATAATTTCACACGACAATAGTCGGCAGAATTCAGAATCAATTAAATAATTGGAACACGTAAATCTTTGTTTTATGTCTTGACAGCTTATTGTTCTATGAATGCTTTGTTTCAGTAACTGGAAACAAAGTACAATTTAATTTTCCAATGACAACAAATTGATTTCCTGCTTAACGTATAACATTTTATATATATCATTTGTTTATATCTGATTATACATAGAAATCAAGAAACGAACTACAGTATAGATAACATTGTCTTCTAAGTATTGGCATAGTTTCTACTAAGTTATTTATGTTTTTAAGAATACAAATCATAATAATTTTAAATTACAAATATGTTTTAAATTATTTTCATATTTGTAGAGAATAAATTCTTGTTATTCTCTTGCAATTTGAATGACTTTTCGAGGGCTTAGCTTATAATCTTTACAGCATATTAACTTTCGAAGAGTTTGATTTAATATGTCTAAAACTATTTTTTACTCTTGTTTTCTTCCTCTAGGGAAAAAAAATCTTTTAAATGTCTAAAATAAATTAGAGAATGCAATTTTGTTTTGTAATGTTATTCATAGAAATCAGATTTATTTGATTTGCTTGGAAATTCACGTTTTAAAGTTCTTCTGTGATTAAAATCATATTTATTCTTCCGTGTACCTCATTATAACGAACACTGGCTGTTTTTTTTTTCATCCCTACGTTTAATGTCAAAGTTAACATCACAAATTATGAAACATTTTTGCCTTTGCTTAAATAATCAGGTACAATAATCTTAATTGGCTTCCATATTTACGTACTTTACAGTTTTGGCTCACATAATATTTTTTTTTAATATAGAAATAAGTTATAAAACAGATCTTAATCTATTTTTTGAGCTACGTATATTCGAATTTTTTAGGGGCAAAGTTCAATTGTTAAAAATTCATAAAAGCACTCTAAATATATCCACAGGAAATTTACTAAATATATACAATTATTCGATTCATTCAATTAAATATTAAAACTCATACAATGTAATTAATGTCATTAGTATTTAAACTATTAATTAAGTAAACATATTACTGTTAAGTATCAAGCAAAATTTTAATAGATTATAGCAATAATCACTAGATAATAATATTTCCAAGAATAACAATAAAACAATTGTTGTATAATAAAATATTTAAACATATAAATTTGTAAAATATATTCAATATTTAAAATCAAGAATAAAAAGAATCCATTTGCATGGAAATTTTTGCAATTTCCATTAAATAAACTGCAACGTTATTATGCAAGTTTTTATATTTAAAGTAAATATTTTCCGTTTTTTTTTTTTCCTTAAATTAATTTGACTTTTTTTATCATCTTAATGGAATTTTTATAAACAAAATTAATTTGTTTTCTTAAATTAATTTGACTTTTTTTATCATCTTAATGGAATTTTTATAAACAAAATTAATTCTATTGCAATAAAAACTTGTGAATTCATATTATACGATCGCAGTTTTTTAGTAGAAAGTGAATTTCTTATTGAATTTCCAAAATTATAAATAAATAAGAATTTATGAATTTTTCATTTATTAATCAGTGTTATTTGTGGTATTTAAATAAGTATAAAAATTTAAAAAAATATTTTAATTTCCACAGTAATTTATCATGTCTTCAGTTCTCATAAAATTAATTTGATAAATCCGAAATTACATCTCTCATAAATTATAATGAATTAATGATATAAAAATTAAAATATTTATATTTATTCATTAAAAATGTAGATTTAATTATATTAATTGTAGCATATATGTAGTGCATCATGGATTGGGGCAATAGCATGTTATAACATAGAAAACTTCAGCATAAGTTGTGAAATATACTGCCTACAATTTATGATTTATAGTTATACTATAAGCGATTTACTTTTTAAGAGCATAAGCACTAAAAATAAATAACATCTGTTTGTTATTCTGATCGATTTATGGATTTTTTTAAACATAAAACACTAAATATCTCAGAGGTTTCACTCTGTGGCATAACATGTTATTGCCCCAAGCCATTCATATATGGATGGTATTTGTTTGATCTAATATTTATGCATTAACTTGCAAAATTTGAATTATTCAGAATACAAAATTTCTTATCTTGAAACTTATTGAATAAAATATATCTGTTAATGTTTGTTTATAATTTTTATTAAATATATTTACAAATCAAAATTTTCAGTACGAAAATCCTTCGTTAAATATTCCAGTTCTTTTCTAAACTGAATATATTTATAAATCAAAATTTTCAGTACGAAAATCCTTCGTTAAATATTCCAGTTCTTTTCTAAACTGATTTATTAGTTATTTATTTCTCAATATAGATTTTTTTTTTTGCTTGAATAGAGAACTGTTTGAGTAAAATTCTCGTCTGTGTTAATTAATAATTAATATTCTAGCAAATCTTAATATTTTATAACGCGGCTCTCAAGTATTCTTCGCGCAATCAAAAATCCTAAACCATAATTGCACCAGTTTCGCTCAAATGAGTTATTAAGAAATTAGTTCACGATGTAATTAGGAAGGTTCTTAACACATTCATTAAAATAATAAGTAATAAGAAAAAAAAAAATATTGAGAATATGATGTAAAGAAATTTCGAAGTGGTTTGTACAAAGTAAGATGTTAAAGAATTTTATGAATTGAGTGCTCGATTTTCTCTCCAATTTTTTTATTCTTTTAAGAAGCAGATTTTTTAATTATATAATTTAAAATGTAACAGGTTATTATGGAAAAAAATCTATTATAAAACTCGATTTTCTCCTCCGATTTATCTTTGGATTGGCGGATATTATAATGGTTTATAGAATATAATTTTCAGGTACATCAAAACAGTATAATATATAATATATTTTTGCAGTAAACTGCAAAAATATTTTTCTAGAATTCAATATCGTCTAAATTATTTCATAATTTAAGGAAAACATTGAGTCAGAAAAATAAAAAAATAAATTTTTTTAACGAATTGTGCATTTAATATTCGTAAACGTTTAAATCGGATTAGCATCTTATTTTCATTTTCAAAATAATATAATATTTTTCTTAATTTAATAAAGTTTACAAACAAGAAATTGCTTCTTTGATTTTATTAAAATTTTTCGTGAAAGAAGCAAATTTTTGTATATTTTAATGAACCTGATAATCGATCTAAATTTAATTTTCTAAATTTTGTGTTTACATCATTATCTTTTGTTAAATAATAGGATTATATATATGACCTGAAAGAATGTTACCTAAAGAATATTTTCGGTGCAGAAATTTAAACAATTTAAACCAATCTTAAAACGAAAATTATTAAATATCGATATAAATTTGAGAAAAATCTTTATTTTTTCCCTTCCTATATCGTTTATTAATGACAATTAATATCGATTAATAATGACGATTAATGATTAAAGGATACAAATATGTTTCTGTAAGTGTATATTTACGGAAAAATAAAATTTTCCATAATTATACACCACAGAAACATATTTATGTTCATTAATGAGTCTTGCATACTTGTGAATCCTAGACTGATGTTTGTTTGATACCATAAAGAAAACAAAAAGCAAATTATTTAATACCATAAAGCAAACAAAAAAAAATGCATCCATAAAATTATATAAACATAAAAGATAACCGTTTATATAAATTTAAAATAACAATAAAATTTTGAAAACGATAAAACTTTGCATTAAATGATTTCGTGAGCATGAAATTTTTCAAACGATATATTGGTTTATATTTTATTAATTTTTGTATTTAGCATATATTCCAAATATCTATGATAGGTAAGGTTATGCTATCTATGAGCTTTCTAATCAATTTTCCATAAATATATACTTACAAAAAGGATATTTATGTTCATTAATGGAGTCTTGCATACTTATGATTATTAGACTGATGTTTGTTTTTCGTCTTTATGAAATTATAATAAATCTACTAAATTTATGTTAATATTTTAATCAAAATGGAAACAAAATAATTAAAACTTAATTTATTCTTATGTGTAATTATAAAATTTTATGTAAAGTATTAAAAAATTTTCTAACATTTTTAGATTTTTAACATTTCAACTCGTCATCGAAATATAATTATAAAACCTTAAGTAATTCTGTAAAAATATTTTTGTAATTTGTTCAAGTGAAAAAAGAAAAAGAAGGTGCAGTTCAGTCGTATGTGATAGATAATTGCACTATAATAATTACTATTTTAGTCTATTCTCATTCGGACGTGCTTCTCTTGTTCGTCCTTGCTCAGAAGATAATTACATCATTTGCTATGCTCTCCCTATATCCTTTTCTATTTTCTTTTCTATTTATTGCACTAACCAGTTTGAGTTATCCGTTTTCTTCTTTCTTTCCTACTCTTACATGACTGGGATATCTAATGAGTGGCGTCAAACTTTATTACAAGATAGAAATACTTACTATCAGACTACTCAACTTTTTGATTAAGTTAAGGAATTATATAACACCAATCGGTTACATGAGAAAATCGTTATAAATTTGTTAATTTATGCGTTATAAATTTATAACAATTAAATAAATATAAATAAAAATATTCAGTAATTTCTTTTAATCATCATCACGTGGGTAACTTCCATGCTTTTTGTGGTGTATTTTAAAGTAGAATCGTCATACTATATATCGTTTTAATCATTTTAATATTAAAATAAATGATAGGAAATATTAAAAAGAAACAATCTGATAATGTTTGTCTAATTCTGTTTTTTTTTTTTTTTTTCCTCGAGTTTCGTCTCAGTTTATTTATGTTTAATCTTGTCTAATTCTTTTTTTTTTTTTTTTTTCACTCGAGTTTCGTCTCAGTTTATTTATGTTTAATCTATTTTTATGCTAAATAGAAATCATGTTTATCTATTTTTTTTTTCTTAAAAAGATATGTTTATCTGAAAGTTAAATATGTAGTATAAGTACTTGCAAAGAGTTTTATGTTCGCTTGAATTCGTTAACTGAATATACGTTCAGTCAGAGAACCTTCAATTCAATCTCGCTAATTGGCAAACGAGATCTTATCCTTTTACGCAACATCCCCATTACACGGAACGTTATTATTATTATTTTATTTTTTTTATTTTTATCTTACTTTCCGAAGGAAAACGGGGTTTACAAGATCAATAGGCTGTCAGCATATTCTCCCCCCAATAATAACTTTTGAACTAATTAGTAAATTTTTATGAACTTCTGTAGGCACTTTCTGCACCATTAAAAGTGACTTTGATGCCGATCTTTTATCTCTACAGATTCATCCATTTGCAAAATGGCGTCGGTTCAAATTTTCAGATTTCCACTAATGGAACCGTTATGGATCCGGAATTGGACTATAAAATAAGCTCCCAAATTGTTCGACTACGGGTCCTCGTTCAGATTAATGGTGCATTTTAATTGCTCATTTTTAATCGTTCGAAAACAGTGGAAATGTTCGCAAAGAAGGTGATTAGTTCTTTCCAGAACTGCTTGTTTGGTTCTGCTGCTTTTTTTTATGTTTAAACTTCACATTTCGTGCAAACATCATTAATTTACTTTCATGTGTTACTTGTTAAAGTGTTAAAGTTTTAATTATATTAATTTAACTGATTATATATGTAATTTCAGTCGGTGTTTCTTGTTATATATGCTGTGCATAAAAAGTTAATAACTAATTGTTGTTCCCATTATTCATTCGAGTTACAACACATTTATCATAGCGAATGCAGTTTTGTATTCATCATTCTGTTATCTTTTTACTTTCTTTTGTTTTAATTATAATTAATACAAAAAACTGCTTCCATTCCAGAACAAAAGATGTACACGAGATATAAAATTTTCTTGTTAAACCTCTCTGACCTTGTTACAATTATTTTTTTCCAGTTTCATTGTTCCTCATTTGTTATCATTTTTACGAACAAGATACAGCCGCCATTTTGAAACAACAGCAAAAAAAAAAAAAAATTACAAATACTGTACGCAATATTTAAGAAATTACTATTTTAAAACACGTAAACAAAGACATTTATCGTTATTAATAATAAAGAAAAGTAACGTTTGCCAATAAATATCGTTAAATTTTTTTTTTTTTTTTGGTTAGAATCAATCGTTAAAAATTCTGGATCTTTAATTTTTCATGCGGGCCACGAATTTTAATGTCTTTTAGTCTTAAATTTTTTATCTAAACTGCCAAGTTAACAATAAAATTTTATCTAGTACTGCCATGTTAACTATAAAGTTACCTCAACAAAAGACTTTACCGAGTCGGTGACCAAACGTTTATAAGATTTTTGTAATTATAACGTAATAGTGTATCGGATTATTTTATAGCTAGATATATCTTATACCAAATCATAATTTAAGCAAGAAACAAAACTTATTTTTTTGAAAGATTTTTAAGGGGGAAAGTTATATATGTACTTATATTACTATGAAATTAAATTGATTCATAAAAGTTGCGATTGTCCGCTTAATAAAAATATTGATCTCAGAGATCTTCTATATATAAATATAAAAGAAACAACTAATGTAAAAGAATAAAAAAAAAACATTATAAATTTCCTTCTCTTTTTTGTTTTTCTAAGGTGAAGTACCTTCATGCGGGAAGTAAATCGAACTGGGTTTGTTTGGATTTCTTATCTACAATATGGGTTTGTAATTAAGCTTCTCAGTAATTTTTTATTTTTTTTTTTGATAAAAATCCTCTTCATAATAAAGAAATTATAGTTGTCGAACTTTATAAATGTTAAATATAATTTTAGAGTTTAAAAAACGATAAATCTATTGATATTAATTGCCTCAAACGAGTACGAATCGTGTAAAGTGATAACATTGCTGCAACCATTTAATTTAACTTTATTGTCAGAATTAATTTTCTTGCAGAGCCATTATTAAATGATACATTTATCTTTCAACAGAAAAAAAATAAAAGTTTAATTTTGTACATAAAAGGTCAATTTTACTTCATTTATATAAAAGAACGACTCCAACAAGTTCAATTTTACATCCCACAGGAAAGGAAAACGTTCAGTTGTTCACTTGTTCAGTTTTTGTTATTTTTCTCAATAGCAAACCATATACAATGATCAGAGGTTTAATTAAAAGTTGAGAAGGGTGACAGCTTGTTCGGGCTCATTAATTTTCCGCCATCTTTCATTTACCTGACTCTCCAACGTAAGAGATGACGATAGCGAAATTCGTAAACCTAAAGAAGAAAAACTTACGAGATAATTTGTTATGTGATTACATCATTTAGAGAAGAATACTCATTAGTGATAATAATATAAAAGAAATTGATAAATTTCCTTCGATTTTTTCCTTTCCTTTTAGCTTTTAACGTGATGCAATATTATCATAATACACTTTAAGAGAACTAAATGGAAAGTTTTTCACCAATATCGATTTTATTTTTTTCCTATCGGAAAATATATTGCTAGGTACACTTTGAGAATTTAGTCCATCCATGTTTGAACACTGAATAGCGATCCAGATTTCATATCTTATGGAATTTCAGATTTTTTTTTTATTTTTTTATTTTCCGTTTATCCATTTTGGATTGGATGCGAAGATGCTCGAGAGTCGATATCCTCTTACCTTGTAAGAATCCGTGTTACCATAAGAGATCCGTTATATCTAAAGAAAAAAAAGAAAGTTTTATCCGGTCAACAACTTCGTATCGAATTAATATAAAGTAAACGTTTCGAAATTATACATTTAATGTTAAACAAATAGCCCGAATGCATTTAAATAATTAGTTTTTCTTCTTCTTCCGTTCGTTATTATGAAACTTAAGCGATTCGCAACGTTTTTAAATTTTTTTTATTTTTTTTTATGTGATTGATTATGTAGCGATACAATCCTTGAAAATGTTAAAAAAAAACGTAAGATATATCTAAAAAATATATAGAGAACTATATGTTTCGTTTTATATCTGTATATTGCATTCTTCATTCAATTTCTTTGATGTGTAAAGTTTTTCCCGAAGAAGAATTTCGGTTTATCTCGTAGAGTGCAAGCAATGGATAAAGTAAAATTAATCAATAAATGTTTTACTGTACTTTATTTTTTTGCTAACTGGGTTAAAAACTATCACTCTAACGATTTTTTAAAAATATATAACTTTTAAAACTATAACAAAATTTAAAAATGAAAGATTTCGATCAATTTTTTTTTTTTTCTGAAGTTTTAGTGCTCTAAATAAAGTTCAATTAATCGATCATATTTTTTATTTTATAGTAGATTATGTAGTTAATATTTCCTAAGACATAAACATTATAATATAATAAAAACAACAAATATTTTTAAAATATTTTATTAGTAATATTCATTATAATAAAATTTTCTTTTATTCTCACTGAACTATTGAATTAAATTCATCAATAATTCACTGAGAATAAAAATAAATAGTGAAGAAATATGAATAGTGAGAATAAAAATAATTTTTGGAGTTATTGATGAATTAAATTTATCAATAACTAAAAATTATCAATTTTTATTCGCCATTTTCAAATTTTTTTTTGAGTAGAATGTTTATTTTTTCTCATTTGCAATGGTTATCGATAGAAATTAGTTACACACTCTTCTCTTACTACGAACGTTCGTACTTGCGAACATGAAATTTTATTTTCAAATTTGGCAAAATTTTAAAAATCCTTCGATAATATTAAACAATATGATAGCAGAATGCTCTAACCACAAATATTATGCAAAATTATACAATTGGTTATCCTATTTCGGTAGTATTTCAAAATGGCGGCAATTACTAAAAAAATTATCGCTTTATAATCGGAACTATTTGTTTATATTTGTAAAATAAGCAATTTCTAATCAATATAATTGTGAAATATATTACAAAACTCAGTATAAAAAATTATTTCAGTAGTTTTAGAGACCAGATAACAAACAGTATCTGTGTTACGAATAACCCGAGTAATGAACAAAAGTTATGTGCGAATTATGTTCGTGACTAAAGGATCGCGTGTACTCTATAACCGAATCATTTTTATAAGAAAACTGAATCCAACTGTCTTCAAAAATGGCCGCGTGGAAACGCTTCGGCTTTCCACTCTGGAGGACCCGGGATCGAGTCTCGGGTCCCACCCCTTGAAAATATTTATCATGGGGTCCGGGGGAAAATGAAGGTAGGAGTCAAAAAATATTCGAAATAGCATGGCAGTTTATGGATGCTCCCTAATGAAATAAACACAGTAATCGACGACAATCATAATATAAATTGTCGTCATCCCAAATCATAGATTTTTTTAGTCAACGACACAACTTTCCAATCAGTGATAACTAAGTGGCAGGGATATAACAACCCTGCCACACAATGTCCACCTCTGCGGAAGAGTCGGCCGGATTGGCCGCGTGGAAACGCTTCGGCTTTCCACTCTGGAGGACCCGTCAAAAATGGCCGCGTGGAAACTCTTCGGCTTTCCACTCTGGAAGACCCGGGTTCGAAAAAAAAACTGTCTTCAAAAATGGCCGCGTAGAAACTCTTCGGCTTTCCACTCTGGAAGACCCGGGTTCGAATCCCCGGTCCCACCCCTTGAAAATATTTATCATGGGGTCTGGGCCCAGCCCGTCGATCCCATTCTCCACAAACCGACTGACCCCCACGCAGTGGTAGGCAGCCTGTGAAAGGGCTTGTTTCGCCCCGCCACATAGTATTATACCTGAATGGAGTGTGGCGTCATCTGTTGACCAAAAAAAAAACTGTCTTCAAAAGAAATTATTTTCAAATAGTCTATTTGTATTTCTGAATTTAATTGAAAATATGATATATTTTTTACTTTAAACGCGTATTTTGTTGTGTAAAGAGAGAAATGCAATGTCTGCAATAAAATCGATAAAACAACTGTTAGGTTATATTTTTATAACTAAAAAGTTTTTAAAGTTATGTATCTGAACGGAATTCTATTAGTTTCATTGTTTTTTTATATTCATTTTAACAATACACCACATCGTTTGTTGTCTTCAACTATTTTTCAGCCTTCACAAATCATTTTGTGCCACTTTGTAGCTTCATAAAATAATAGTTAAAGTTATGACTAAATTTAAATTCTTTTCTAACAGCTTATTAATTGTCCTGGTTCGACAAAATCAATATTATGACGCATAATGTGTGACGATTCACTGATTTTAATATCAGATAACTGTAGAGTTAACTTATTCTTTTCTTTCTTTAAATCTTTTCTGCAAGAATTTACTTTTTTAAGCAATATTAATCAATAATTTCAATTAATTTTTTTTAGATTATCGATTCTTTCTGAAAATAATTTAATTTGTTGGTATCATTTTTTTTCTTAAAAATAAAGTCGGCCGGATGGCCGCGTGGTAAAGCTGTGACTTACCACACTGGAGGATCCGGGTTCAAATCCGGACCCACACCTCCAGTTTTTCAAGGAGGTATCCGGGCCCAACTCGTTTAACCCCATCCTTTAACCATCCCGTTGATCCCATCATGTGTGTTGGTTAGCCTGTGATGGGCTCTAGAAGTGGCCGCCGCCATTTAAAAAATATCCCATGAGGATATGGCGGCTTAACGAAAACTAACCTAACCTTAAAAATAATTTAATTACCATTATATAAAATTGCTTAATATTTCTTTTTCTGTCTTATGTTGATTATCCTTAGTATCTAAACAAGATTTTAATGTAATCTAAATAAAAACTTATCTACTTCTTGTATAAAGATATAATATCTTGTATGTTACGAATAAAAGGATAATACCAATGTTTAAATCACAAAATATAGTTATATAATATAAACCATTACATCAAATACAGATAATCCTTGAATTACAATTATTAGATTTATGAAGTTCTGATCTTATGGTGGCATTTATGACATTCCAAATTTGGCTTTCTCATAGCATATTGTTTAGAAATATCTTTTGTTTTATTAAAAATATATTAAAACAATCGCTTACTACCTTGGGGTCCGGACTCGATTCCGGATGATTTTACACCTTGGAACCCAGGTTCAATTCCGGATTATTTTTTAACCTTGAGGATCTGGAATCAAATCCAGATGATTATACCATCTTAAAGGATTCTTTATTCCACTATCTATTATTACTACTGAAATGATTACCATTATGGGTTATATTTGACTTACGATGGGCGATCAAAACATAACCCCATTGTAAATTGATGAAAATCTATAAATAAATAATAACCGGAAAGATAAACAATTATATATATTATACATTTAATATAAAATAATAAACACAAAAATATTTGAAATTTATATATTTATAATGTTCTATTATGTTTATTTTAAATATTAGTACAATAACTTCACGTGTGATGTCAGGAATAAAATTAATAGAGTACAGTAAATAGTAAGACAGTCAATAAATATCGACGTACAATAGACACTAGGGATTTCCCAGACAGTATTGGAATAAATTAATTATATAATTAAACAAGTGTGTGTTTGCAGAAGTTAGGAAGAAAGTTAAAGTTATACAGTTTGCAAACAGTTTATCTTCGAAATAACTAAATGTATATTCGTTTTAATTATAACAATATTCAAAATTGTTTAATGTTTCATTGTTTAGAACTCAGTTTTGTAAGAAAATAAGGCACGAAAGTACAAAAATTTTTTTATATTTTTTAATATGTTTTGATGGAATAGTTCGTATAAGCTGTTGCTCATCCATTAATTGAAATATGCAAAATTTATGAAGTATCTTTCTTATGTGTGTGGAAAGACTAAAAAAAGGTGTATGAATGAAGCCTACAGAACTTTATTATGCAAATAAAATTCTATAATCCTTTTTATAGAAATATAATGTGAAAAAATCCAAATTTTTAATTTTATCGATAAATTTTTCCTTCATACTGATATGTCCAAATTTATCCATTTAATATGTAAATTGTTCTGAAATTTTCAGTGGAAATTCTTCAACATATAAAATGATCTGATTCATTTGGCATTCTTGTTGGACTTCTTACTGGCGATGCTTTAGTTACGATGCGTTTCGGACGTAAGTTTTGTTCGTAAATCGGGTTGTTTGTAAATCAGGTACTGCTGTTATTTTGATTCCAAAGTACTTCTCTAACTTTATATAGTTTATTTTTAATATATTTCATAATTTGATCAATTAAAAGTTTTTATTTCACTGATTTCAATGAAAAGTTCCGAATATAAAGCGAAGAATTTTTGGTTCAAACGCAAACAACTTGAAATACTACCATAATGTGTTAAATAACTTTGTAATTTTACATTATTTTGGTTGCTAGATCATTTTACTATCATATTACTTAAAACTATTGTAGAGTTTCTGAAATTTCGTGAAAATTAAAGATGAAATTTTACGTTCGTTAGTAGAAAGTATATAATTAGAGGAGCACCTGCATTTCCAATTTTATTCAATTTATTTTTAATCTACTATAAAAATTATCTCTTAGAAAAAAATCCTATAATAAATAGTGTAGATATTGTAAAAAGAAAACAGAAAAAACTTTTATAACAATAATTTCCATGAAATTCAATAATATTGTATTCCCACTTCTACATGGAATTCCACTAATACTTTAAACAAACATTATTATTATTATTATTATTTTATATAAAACCAAAAATTAATATCAAATTTCTTAAAAAATCTGTTAATAAATTTAAAAGTTATTAGAAGGGGACAAACAGTAACAGACAGTAAACAGAATGGTGATTAGATAAACTGCATGTCTGAGTTTTCCTTCGGAAAATAAGCTATAAGGAAATTTAAGGACTACAACCTATTTTAATGGCAACATTGGAATCATTATTCTTTGCAAAAACGTGAAAATATAAATATCACTCACGTTCCAACCACATTTTAACTGTTTTAAGACACTATAACTCGGAAAATTTCCACTTCCATCAAATATTTCAAAGTACTAAACGAAAGAAAGTATTTCTGGATTTAATTACTAACTGGAATATTTTTCTTCTGTATTTATTTTAATGTTTTCATAATTATTTACACAAAGAAAAATCCATCTGCATATATTCATTGGCTGATGATAAACTACTATTAAACACTAATTCAATCAATAAAAAATAAAATAAAACTCAATAAAAATCAATAATAAACTTTGCTGGAAGGTCATTTTCATTTGGAATATCTTCAACGTTTCTTAGAATTCTGATTTGTAAAAGTCACATGATTGCTTTTTTTAATCGATAACGAACATGGAATATTAAGTAATATCATAAGTAACGTTCGGATTAATTGGTAGATTTTCATAAAAATAATAGCATTTCGCCATTAATGAGGCCTCGAGGACGAATTTCTTCTCATAATTTCATCCATTTAAAAATTTCGATATTCAATCTTCTGACTACTCTCTCGATATCTTTAAACTATCTAATGCATTTTCATGAAATTTTGCCTGAAGAGGTTGATATTGATTTCTTATCAATAAATCCTGACGCTGTAAACACTTAAAAATAACTAACATTCAAAACTTTCTAATTATCTTTAATATCTTTTTTGAACGGCTTGATAGGATTTTATGAAATTCTGTAGGAACGTCATAAGATCGAAGATAAGTTTGGTAATGCTTTTTAATCATTTTAGAGTAATTATAAATTGATAAAAAATGATTCAAATAAAAAAAAATATGCAGGAAGTTTCTCTATATGAACAACAAAAGCAGTAAAGCATTTTTTACTTTTCAAAATTTGATAATTTATCTGCTTCAAAAGATTTAATTTTCACTTAGGAAATGCTAAGATTAGAAAGGTATTTTTAACCATTATTGATGCATTTGCAAATTGCTAAATAGCACGTCATATAATGAACTATTCACTTATATATATCGATCAATGCTCAATCAGTTTTCGCAAACAAAACGTGAGCTGTACGTGATAGCATAATGATATAGCATATCATTAAGAAAATAGACGCATACTTTATGACATAAAATTAAGTTTTATAGCGCTATAAAACTTTAAGGTTAAAAACAGTGGGGGCTCGTGGATGATTTTTCTGGGAGGGCTGAAAAAATTATAATAAAATACGAAGTGCGTATAATAAAATACGTAGCTAAAATACGTAGTGCGGACTGCAATGTTTGCAGCCCACGATATACATATCACAAAAACGTATATAACGGGTTACCCCCACCTGCTCAATACACTGACTATGCAGTGTGACTCGGTCTGCACTGACTGCATCCCTGATGAGAACGCAATCGCATTGACTCATACAATACACACAAACAGAGCGCCTATCGAGGTACCTAGTACCTACAATTCAAAAATAAATATAATATGAACGGAAAAAATATGTTTTTGTAAAATAATTGTATGGTATGTAATAGCTATAATAATTTAAAAATGTTTTCATTTTGGTGGGAGGGCTGCAGCCCTGCAGCCCTTATGGGCGATAATTTAAAAATGTTTTCATTTTGGTGGGAGGGCTGCAGCCCTGCAGCTCTTATGGGCGAGCCGCCACTGGTTAAAAACTAGTTCTATAATCAGGCTGAGTTTTACATAAATTAGCTTAATTCTTCAAGCAATTCCTTTCAATTTAACAAATTCATATTTTTTGTGAATAAAAAAAAATATGGTAATTTTGTAATTTCGCTTCCATTACATTAATTACGTCACAGATATTCAACATAAATTATTTAAAGAATTTGAGAAACTTTCCAATAAACATTATATTCATAAAAATGTTATTATTATCGATCAAATATAAATATTTTTCATTAGCTTTTATCGATAAAGTATTATTTTATAGAAAGTCAATATGTTATTCATGCATTCAATTAGTTCATCTTCTAGAAAGAACACGTTGGAGAGAGATTAATATCGGATAAAATTATAGTAAAACTCAAAAATCTGTAAAAATGAATTGTGAAGTCGAAAATACACTGGCTTATGATATTTTATATCCGGCTTACATCATGATGAAGATTACAGGCGCTGATTTAGATCCAACAATTAAAATTAAAAAGAGAAGACGGCGTGTTTCTGTATTTTCTCTTAAGATTTTCTTCCTGCTCAGAATTATTTCTTATATGCTAATATTATACGCCAACGATGAAGAAACAGCAATTAAATTATGCGATCATTCCGGCATAATTAAGGAGAATGCCATAAACTTGAGACTGATGGAACTCACACTTGCATATGTAAATTTAAATTATGTGATCAATTGGAATTCTAAAAGTTATAAGTTTTTGTTTCAAAGAATTGTCGAAACATGGAAAGAAGTCATGAAAGAAAATATTCATGAACAAAATACGATCGGAGAATTTGTAAAATTTGAAGATAAAATAATTCGCATATGGATAATGATGTTTGGTTCGCTTGGATTGTTAATGAATCTTTATTATGGGTATGGCGTCTTATATGTAAATGATTTCAGATGGACATTTAGAGAAATTTTATGTACTATTTTTAATTCATTATCTGGGTTGTTTTCATTTATAAGCAATTTCGCTTATTTTGCTCTAATAATAATTTTATGCCAATTTCAAATCATGGAAATGCATCTCATCCGAAAATGTTTGAGAAATTACATAAATAATTTGAATGTAAATACGTTGCAGAGATGCTTGATGAAATCAAAGGAAACACTAAAATTTTCTAATGTATTATTTAACTATTTTAATATAAATATGATAATAATTGTATCAAGTGTTCAGTTCAATCTAGGAAAACTTTTTTCTTCTGATGAGAGAATAATCGTAATCAGATATTTCCTCGATAGCTGTGTTGTAGTTTCTCTTTGTGTAGCATTCACTTATTTATATTATATATCAAGAATTGCTTTAAAAGTAAGTTTCTTTTTTTAAATTTGAACTCGATTCAATCGCGTAACGTTGCTGTAGTGCTAAAACTATGAATATGAGCGAATAGCTAATTTGTTAGATAAAATCTGGGATTATATTTTTCTCTAACATTAATTTGAAACTTCTAATGATTGGTTTTGACCAATGATGTACAGTCCCGTGCAAAAATTTTGTCAGGTTCTGTGTAGGGGAAAAAGTGACTGACTCACTATCGAGTAATACGTCAGGCACTAACGTCCGGAACGAAATGAACTCGACCGTTGTCTCTGTTAATAGGGGAGATAGGTTTAGAGTGAATGGGAAGAGACGTCACCATTTCATTGATACGACTGATCTGAGATTTTCTATTTTTTATGCTGCTGTATTTAATAGTCAAATAACTTACTTTGCAAAAATTACTTGTAATCAACAATGAAATATAAATATACAGTTTATTCATTAAGATGACATTTGTATTAAGTGAAATTCGTGAACCATATACCACATCTGTTTGAAGAAGCAGACGATAATTTATATC
>AYEL01083739.1:0-16006 GCA_000484575.1 Olivierus martensii
ACAGGTTTGGGAAGGTTCATTGCAGGGGTTACCCTTAAACGAATCCCCTGCCCAAGAGCACACCCGTCCAAAAGCCGGGTAAGCCATTGACAAGTGAACTCATTTACACAAGTGTAAATGAGTGCACCATTGTCTAAAGTATAACCCCTAAGTAGCAGCAAGGCCCCCAGAAGGGATCTTATCCAAGATGAGATCTACATCTGCAGATACCATCTTGGAGTCAGGGTAGCCCTCCATAATGATGGCCAACCGAAGAGAAGCAATGGCCTCTGAATAACATCCGGGCTGAAAGCCCTGCAATTTCTTAGTAGGTCTGACCTCCTCAGAAGAGGGGGTAGACAGTACAGATCTGGTTCTCTTACCGATCTCCTATATGATGTTGTTTTTGTCTACTTGTTATAATTCATTGATGAATGTCTTAGTTCTCATCACATGTTCTATTATTGTCATTTACTGTCTTTAATGTTATAAATTATGCCATTAACTTTTTCTTTCTGATCCATTGGAACCATTCCATGGTTCTAATTCATAGGTTTATTTATCTATCTAAGCTTGCTATTCCAAGTATAAAGGTAGTCCTTGACTTATGACAAGGAGTGGTTCAAATCCCACTGTCATAAGTTGGAGCTGTCATAAGTCATAAATGCCCAAAATTTATTAATTTCTCATTACTAATATTTACTAGGACACTAGTAAACATTAGTAACTACATTAATATACATTATCTTAATAAACATAAAGAACACAAAACTACAAACACCAAACACAAAACAGGATTGTTTCCATCAATGGCATACCCAGAATCTTTGATACCTGGAGCAGCATTTTTTTGGCCTCTCTTCCCCTCTAAAAAACATATCTGTTTAAACTCTCAACATACATTTTATTTTACATACATTTTCTTAAATAATTTTTAAGAATTGAAATATAAATTAATTGAATTAAAAATAATTTTTAAGATTTAATTTTTATTCAAATATCTGGTGAATAGTAATGATCTTCCATGCTCTTGGTCCCCCATTCAGTTTGGTGCCCAGGGCGGACTGCTCCCCTTGATTCCCTCTGGGTACACCATTGGTTTCCATATATCAGACTATTACATTAAGGACTCAAATCAATGAAATGCATTGACAAATCACAGAATTTACTGATTACTTCACTGTCGTAAGTATGGTTATAAGTCAAGGATTACCTTATAGTTCTTTCTGTGTTTAGCTGTGCTTTCTATAGTCTTGTTTATTTGAGTTTTGTGAGAATTAGAATTTCACTATCATATATCATTAAAAGAAAAACAAATTGGTGATAGATTTTTTTAAGCAAATTGGTAAATTGTTTTTAAAATTATCTCTGTGTCAATTATATGAATTTTATCTTGAGACTCTTGCTGAAATTTTTTATCAAAGTAGTGAATATGGGGATGTGTTGCCTTATTTATATGAAACTACTACAGATAGATGGATTAGGATCATAAAACTTGTGTGTTAAGTGAAAATATATTTTTCATGATATAAAAATTAAATCATAAAAAGCTTATACAGTATAGTTCCAGAATAAAAGGTTGCTGTGCATATCAAAGTTCTAATTTATAAAAAATCAAATATTGCATATACTAATTACCTGCTCTATCTCCTTAATTATGCTATTAATCAAACATTCTAGCACTTAACACAGTTGAGGATAATCACAAGTTTAAATGGATAGCCTGAAGATGGTACACCATACCAAAAACGTTACTATTAAGTCTTAAATAAAACACTTGTGATTATCCTCAACTGCAAATGTTTGATTATTAGTATAAATCAATTATTTTTCAGCTGCTTCACAATTCACAAACCATCATACAGAAACTCCCAACTTATATGTGAATTGTGAATCATTTAAGTCAAAACATATGTATGTAAGAGCATACTATACAGAACCCAACTTATATGTGAATTGTGAATCATTTAAGTCAAAACATATGTATGTAAGAGCATACATATATATATATCCTACTGTAGTATATCATCCAATCACCTGATATCTTTTTTTATTGAAGATGTTGGAAAGGCGAGTGGACAGATTTGTCAGGAATGGGGCCTTATTAAAGATTTTTCTCTGTTGCAGTAAATTTGCCTATCAGTCTGGCAAATCAACTGAATAGGTTTTCCATGAGGTTGTGTCACTCATTGAGAGAGCTATTGGATACAAGGAATTGCCTTAGGAGCATTTCTTGATATCCAAGGGGCTTTTGACTTAGCTTCTTTTGAGCAAATTAGCCTTGCTGCTAGCAGACATGGAGTCTGTTCAACAATTATTCGTTGGATTGGCTCCATGTTGAAGCATAGAGTTGTTTATTGCACACTCTATGATAAGAAAGTTAAGATTCTCACAGACAGGAGTTGCCTGCAGGGGGAGTGTTGAGACCTCCCCTTCTTTGGTGCCTTGTGATGAATGAATTATTAATTCTACTCAATGGGAAAGATTTCTTCACTGTTAGGTAGCTGATGACATAGCCATCATTGTATTGGGGAAATTTCTCAGGACTGTATCTTAGGTCTTTCAGGTAGCTCTCAATACAAGAACAGGAAAACAAAGGGATAGAAGGCTGTACCCATAGGTTTAGCCTTGGAAACGGAAAAGAAGTAAGAAATAGAAAGGAAAGTACGAGGAAAGTTAAAAGGATTCTATCAGAAGAAATATGATAGATCACTAGAGAAAGGAAAGGATGCAACCATCACCATTTTTTATATAAAATCAGATTAAAATTTACATTTCAGTTGATACAATTATTACAGTTTGTATAGCATTTGAAGATTAGTAAAAACACATGAATAAATATAATAAGGTTGAAAACAATATCAAGAAAGTAACAACAATTTTTTTTTGCTCTCAATACAGTCTCTAAATGGTGTAATAGAGTTGGATTATCTGTTAATCCAGCTAAGACTTGTACCTTTTACGCAAAGAAGACAATTGGAGGGGGCTAATTGGAACAGTCATTCTTTGGCAAGATTGCAGTTTTCTACCCAGATCAAATACCTTGGTGTTATGTTAGACAAGGGATTGACTTGGAAGCCTCAAATGGAGTTTGTTATTGGAAAGGCCTATAAAGCCTTGTGGGCATTTTGGGTAAGACTTGGGGACTTAAACCACGACTATTACACTAGATACATACCATGGTTGTGAGACCCATTATTATCTATGCTGCTATAATGTGGTGGCAAAGGGTTTTACTTAGGACTTGCAGGACTGAACTTGAAAAGATTCAAAGGTTGACCTCTCTGAGCATTGCTGGGGCTATGAAGACTGCTCCTACTGCTGCTCTTGAGGTCCTCTTTGGCATTCTTTCTTTGCATTTGTAGAGGCAAGAGCCTGGGAGGGTTATTATAGGCTCCATTCTTGTGGGAGAAGAATTTCTTGGATCCACAAAGTGGAGCATTTTTCTTTTGAATGGGACAGTTTATACTGTAACATTCTTGAGATGGTTAAGGATTAAATAGTGCCTATATTTAACTTCTTCAGGCTCTTCACTGTTGTTTCCCAGTTTGGAGGGCTGGGATTTTTATGTCATCACTACTATTTAACTTTTTAATTAAAAAGTTAAATAGTAGTGATGACATAAAAATTGCTGAATCTTTGGTAATACAAGAATATAAAAATAAATATCATCTGATAAATGACATACAACCATCGATGGTACTGCCACAATGGCTTGTCTAGTAATTTTATAACACTTCTGGTTTAATTTTTAATATTTATTTTGTTATTTTATTTCATTTTAATATATTATCAATATTGTTAAACACCTAATTCTGTTTTTATATGATAGATACATTCCCGAAGAATACGTGTAAAAAAATATATTGCATCTATGGAAAAATAGAAGATTGGTTCCAGTCCTAAGAAATCAGCAAAAATAATAAAATAAACCATGTGTTTTCATGTTAGGATCTTAAACATTTTATTTCATAAAGATTGCACATGTATCATACAAAGTAAATTATCATTTGAAAAGGAAAAAAAATTCGAATTTTAATATCCAAAGAGATCGCTTTCCTTTTCACTTTTTATAACAAATATATCTCCAAATATATTATATTGCAGGCTTTATTTTTTGAACAATTAAGCATAAACCTTTTTTTATTTTATAAAATCATTTTTAATCATAGAAATGTAAAACTTACCATTTTTACAGTGTGATATATTTAATTTACACGATTCCTCTCTCCTTATATCATTTATTGTCATAAATTTATTACCCCTCTTTCCCCTAACAGCATGACATAGTTTATGGATGCACCAAATAGATAAAATACAGTCAAATTCCAAGAAGCAAACTTTTAAACTAACTTAACTTTTAGGTTAAAACATTTTTAACTTTAACATAAGACAGCATTAATTACAATTTAATTTCATAACAAAAAATTGATTGTACATTATGGCAAAAATATGTTAAGTGAGTGTGCATTAAGTAGATATATTTGTATATAATTCAAAGCAATTTTATCAATTGACATGAACTACAGGAATCCCTTGATTAGTGCGGTTAATAAATCCTCACAATACACCACATATATCAAAACCACACTAATCAAACTAAAAATCCAACAGGAATAATTATAATGAATCCTGGAAAATATTAAAATTATAAACATGTATTTTTCCTCTCTCAAAACATATCTATATTGTATTACATCTACTTTAAATCATTGAAGAATATGTATAGGTATTTAAAAATTATAGCAAGAATTAAAATTTATTTTTCCAAAAAAAATTATTTTTTACAAAATTGCATAAATTTTGTAAAAATAATTACATGTCCGTAGACATCAAGTACTGGAGAGGAATTGAAGGCAAGGCTGGCTATATAAATCCGTAGACATCAAGTACTAGAAAGGAACTGAAGGCAAGACTGGCTATATAATATTGTAATACTATTATTAAGCAGTTGCCATTCACATTAAATTCATTAATAAATAAAATTACAAACAAATTTAATATATAACAATTAGATGATGAAAGTTGTAATTAATAGAATTTAAAAATAATTAATTAAATAATTAATAGAATTTAAAAAAAATAAATAAATTTATTGCAGTGCTCTAATCATGTAGATTACATTCCCTGAAATTCAGTTGAAAATGCCTTCAGAGGGTTTGCAAAAAATAAAAATAAAAATAAAAATCGCACTTGTTGAAGCACACTGATCAAATTTGATACCACATATATTAAGGGATAGTCTCAAATATTTTTTGTGCACTAATCAAAACCACATTATTCAAACTGCACTAATTAAGGGATTCCTGTATTCATAAAAATTCTCTCTTTATTGGTTGATCATTCTCAAATTAACTAGATGTAGCATTTTAAGCAGGCTTTATTTGTGAGCTTTATTAATAATAAAGTTTATATATTAAATATTTTTTCTTATATAAGATTTTTAAATTTACAGACTAGATGAAGATTAAAATATAAAAAGCATATTATGCTTAACTAATAGATTATTATTATTTTATTAAAATTCTTAATCGTCAATATTAGAAGAGATTAAAAAAAATTCTTATACATTTGTCTCTCTGAAACAATAAATCAAATATATTGATATTTACAATCTAACAAAGCTAATATAAAAATGCATGACTAATAACACACCATATAATATGTTTATGCATTTTATGTTCAGCATAGTTTATTTCATTATATCTATTTATTAACAAAACCTATTAATAATATAAAATAAATGAAAATATTGGTAAAATAATTACAAAAATTAAACAAAATTATACCATATGAATTCTTTTTTGTATTATCAAAAGTAGGTCCTTTCCTATCAAATACAGCAGTTCTTCCTTGTTTTATTCTCCAAGTATCATCAATTATCCATGAACATTCAGACATATCTTCAAAATCACACATCCAATAACTAGGTTCTATTTAATAAAAATTAATACTTTTATCATGAAAAATGTTTTAATTTAAGAAAAATTATTTAATATAAATTTGGTTAATAAACCTAAATAATTTATTAATTTAATTATCCTAGTATTATATAATAAACTCTCTGGCATTTGGCATATTTTTCAAAAAAACTTCCAGATTTAAAATTTAGAAATTTTAAAAAAACACTTATTTATCTTTAATTTGGCAGTGATCAAATAATTTTCATGAATAATGCAGTCTCCTGTGACCTCTTAGTCTGCATTTTTATTCAAAATTTATCACTGTTTATTAATATAAATCTTCCAGATGTTTTCTACAATTGTTAAGTCACTTCAAGCTCACCTCAGTTACAATCACAGAATAACATTTAATACTAATAATATTAATACTAACAAATGAAAGTGGACAGAAGCAATATTACATATTAATAAATAATTAAAAAAACTATAAAAAGTAAAGCCTGCTTATAATGGTGATTATTTAAGAACAGCAAAAAATTTATGATTTATATTCAATTTAAATAATTTATTAATTTTTAATAAATTTCTATATACCATATATTCTCATGTATAAGTTGATCCATGTATAAGCCAATCCCTCCAATTGTGAAGTGTTAGAACAATATGATAGTCATTGAAATAAATCAGTAATTTCTTTTATAAATTTAAATATTTTCCAAACCCAGTTCACTATTGTAATAAATAAAGCCACTTAGACAAAATTCAAATCTATAACATTGAAATGTGATGTGGAAAAAAAGCTGAATGGAGAACAGGATGTTATTGTGTTGTATTGTGACCAATCATGTTTCTCTACAATATGATTTTATTAAAGTGTTTGTTTGACAGAAGATAATAAAGCAATATTAAAAACTTCTGTCATTTTTAAGTTTCAATAAAAATATTTAACACCAAGTTTAAACAATAAAAAAATCAAAATCAAAACATGCAAAGGAAATTTTGCTGAAACTGACAGGAATGGAAAGCCAACTATATTGCATGTTATCATTGGAAGCATAAATCTGAAGTCTGAAATCAACTCAAAAATAATCATCATGTATTTTATAAATATTCAGAACTATCTGAAAATGTACAAATTGTCAATCAGAAAAATTACAGATTCATAGAATTTACAAATATAGAAATTACAGATATTTCCATTTAAAATCAACTGATGATAATGGATTAATTGCAGCCATGTTTACTTATTCAAAACATATTGATCTGCACATTCTTGATCTTATTTGTGAGTAAATTAATATTTTTGAATTTATTTAAATTCACACACATCTACATATTTTTAATAATATAATTGAATAAATAGGAATTTATAGAAATAAATATGGTAGATTCAGCTGCTACCATAGCTTTTCCAACCATGTGCTACTATCACAAAGAGGATACAATGAAACAGCTTTATATATTTTTGATTGCAGTATCTAATATTTAAATATACATGCTCCTCAAGTTATGAATATTCTAGTGTGACATATATGTAACACAAATGTGAAATTTCATTTTCAAATTTCATGAAATTTCAAAAACTTTTCAATAATTTTTAAACAATATGATAGCAGAATGTTCTAGCAACCAATATTAAAATTACAAATTAGTTAACATATTATAGAAGTATTTCAAGATGGCAGCAATTATACCAAAAAATTGAAACTTTTTGTTCAAATCTGTGAAATAAGAAACATCTAACTGGTCTAATTGTGAAATATATTATAAAACCTAGAACAGGTTTGGTAATATATAGTTATAGTAAGTTATTTCAGTACTTTTGAGGACAAAACAACAGTAGTATCTGAGTTACAAACAATTCAAATTATGAATAATCTGATATACAAAGTATATTCATAACTTGTACAAATGCATCTGCAAAGTCATGGATGTTAACGAATGTCAATACTATTAATTACAAACTAAGCCTAATGGTTCTAACCATTAGGCTTAGTTTGTAATTAATAGTATTCCGTAGTATAACTGTTAGTTTCGGTATGGGTGGCGACAGAGCATTTATAACAACTGGTTGGGAAGGTGAAGATATTTCAGGTCGATGCGGAATGATAGGTGTACTTCAAAACCTTTGTTCCGGAGGGGATGGTCGGTAGTCTCTGATGGGTGGTGCATCAGGCAGAAATCATTCTCGTGTGGGTAGGTGGTGTCTTCCGGTAGTTGGTGGGGTTCTCAAAGACCTTAATCCTGCAATTTCTCGTTCATTACTTTCTCATCATTCTCGTGTGGGTAGGTGACAACATTCTCCGGTAGTTGGTGGGGTTCTCAAAGACCTTAATCCTGCAATTTCTCGTTCATTACTTTCTATTCTCTCGGTCAGGAGTGATACCATAGTCTGGAGAGAATTCCATTGTTCAATAGGAACACTAATCATATTTGAATCCATTGTACTACAGAGGTGATTACGTATTGTAAACTTGAAAAGTGACAATCACCAAAAAATATCAAACTATTAAACCAATTCAAATCCAATAACTACCACAAAAAGCTAGTCCCTGTTCGGGCACCAATTGCAAAGTCACGGATGTTAATGAATGTCAATACTATTAATTACAAACTAAGCCTAATGGTTCTAACGACTCTGCAATTCAGAGTTTGGCCTGAGCTCAAGTCTTAAACTAAACTTAAAAATAATTAACTTCAAAAATAATCTAACAACAAACTAACATTCAACCGGCAAAACAAAACCAGAAACTTACAACTAGAAGTATCAAACAAGTGTTAGATCTAAACTGTTGATAATAGAGTAATATAATTTCTGATTATAATAATGTATAATTTATAAACAAGTTAGTAAATGCAAATGGGACATAATGGAAGTGCGTTTTTAATATTTGTGTCATCAGTCTTTCAGGTTATGGGACATAACAATAACCATAATTATTGCATCATTCATTATGACGTCATATGTTGTTACGATATCATAACAATATACATTGTTGCATCACAGCTGATATAACGCCTTTCCTTTTGACCCTGTGACGTAACAATGGTTCCTAGTATACATCACGTACGTGTGTTTTTCAGGAACTACGAGTATTATGTAGTGTACAAGTGCTCAAAATGAAATTTCTATTCTAGGGACCATAATCTGATTTGAATAAAAATCTAATTTTTCTGATAGATTTATATTAAGAATCTGAATACAAAATTTTGTGAAAATCTTATAACAAAATAAGGCAGTAAAAAATTGTAATTTTCATATACAGGAATATATAGGCCTATTTTTTGAGTTAAATTGCTATAGAAATAAAAATGGATCTATTATCGATATTTAGCTATTAATATTTGGCAATAAAATGCGTGTTTTATTGTTATGCGAAGAAATTTGAATATTTTTCACAGTTTTCATAGATAAATAAAACTCTGTGAGAAAAATTCAAATTTCTTTTCTAGATAATATATCGAAGATTTTAAAAATTCATGACTTTTCTAAATAGATAATGACTAATTTATTGCTATGTTTGAATAGCTTGCTTTGTAAAATTACTTAATTAATTTTTATCTATTGTTTTTTTCATAATATAAGTGATTTATCTTATATTAAATTGACCATGTTCCCTATATTACATTTTTTAGAGACTACGTTTCATATTTTTTGATTAATTTTCTAGGATTCATGACGTTAGAAGAAAGAAAAATTTACGATACAATACCAACCAAAGTGAATAAGCATTGGGTTCCTCTTATTTGGTTTGTAAACTTACTTCAAACAGCACAGAAAGAAAAGAGGATTGATTCCCCTGCAGCCATAAAACATATATTAGAGGTAATTAAATTTTTAGTAAACAAACTATTAAAGACAATGATTTATACGTTATTCATTTATTTTTTTAAGATTAAACATTTAAGCATTTTTTTTTTTTTTGCTAAATAATAGCATCTTAAAATAGGAATTTTAGGAAATCGTTATTTCTAATTGTTCGTACAAGATGAGTGCAGTTTGAAATTTATAAAAGTATAAATCTAAAATTATTTTAGAAATTTTATAGCATAAAAATGGCTATAATGTTAACTACTGAATGTAAAAGCTTTACCTTACTGTATGATAATTCATTAACGAATTAACTTATTAAATCGCAAAAATATCTCAATAACTAAACATTGCAAAACATTGTTGATTATATAGAAAAATAATTTTAATTGTTTTAGTTACGAATTTAAATTACCAGTAGGCATATATAATACTTTTATTCGTAAAGTAACATTAGTTTTCTCCGGTGATTTTTCTATATTCGTACCTTTCGTTGAAGATTAGAAATGAATTTTCTTTCATAGTTAAATTAAAATTTAATAATAAGATTCAATATTTGATATACAAATTTATTTTACTCCAGAATATTTTAACTTAAAATGATTTTTATACAATTTAAAATGATTATTATAAATATTTTGTATTTTTCAATACTTTAAGATATTCTGTGATAAATATTTACAATATATTAGAGGGATTATCAAATAGCTGCAAGGTTTCTTAAAAATATAAATATAAATCAAACGAAAGATCAATCATTTATTCCTAATTTACCACACATTTAAAACATTTTAATCTTCTTGATTATACAGGAATCAAAGAAAGAATTTTAATTACATGCTTTATACTGGGAAATTTTCTATTAAATAATTTTTTAATGAAAAGTACACGAAACTGTAATAGGAAAGATAAAACAAATCTAAAGAAAAAACAAAATTAAAATAAGTATATTATTTTAATTTTGTTTATATTATTAAAGTTATATTATTTTGCAATATGAAATGTAAATTGATTATACAATAATATACATTATTCTATTTTCGATTAAAAAGTTAAAGCTAAATTATAGAATTTATTTTCATAATCCAAAAAATTTTCACTTACCAAAAATAATTATTTATACCAACAAGAGGTCCTGCATTGCATCACAATAAGGAAGAATATATTCTGTGTATTTTAAATCACTGAAACTTCAAATTCATATTATTACAATATTCATTTGCTTCTTTATTCATGGCCTTCTTTCTGAATATTTATTAGATAAATTTCTAAGACGTACGATATACGCATTGCATATTTTTCAGTTGTCGACACTATCAATAATAATATAAAACGATTTAGGTTTGGACTATAAAGGAGAACTTTAAATATCAATTTCCATTGAATATGTTCCTTCAGATATACAGTATACAACATATATTAATAGCATAATTTTAATTTCACACTACGATTTATGTATTGGTTAAATAAACGTTTGATTTTGTTGATCTTTATTGAAGTTTAATTAAATAAAAGAAGAGGAAGTACTGTTTATAACAATAAAAATTAATTTTTTATTAAATTAAAAAACTATTAGAACAAATTATTGATTTTATTCTATTAATTATAGTTTAAATAAAATACTGTACTTTAATTTCATGACAATAAATCACATTCGTTTCATCCGCTTTGCATAGCTTTGTAAATTATTTTCTATATCAGTTATAGTATAGCTGAATCTGAATGATATGTGTAGAATTGGAAAAATATATATAAAAGTAAAAAGTATAAAAGCTAGAGTTATTTTTCCTTTTTACTTGTCCTTATTTTCTTCTTTTTATTAGACATAAAATAAGAACCAAGGAAATTTAATAGAGAAACAGATTTTCATACTCACTTGTCAGTCAAATCCTCAGTTAAAATGAAAAATTCAGAATGATTTTTTTCATATATTAATAATCGATTATTGAGGATAGTATGTCATGTTATAATTTTTTTTCTTCAAAATAAACATAATTAAATATTATTGCGTGTGTATGTAGGAGCATTATAGATATATAAAAAGCGGATATAACATTTACAATATATGTATATAAAAATTTCAAACATGCAATTTGCAAGTGCCATTTTATATGTTTTAAGTTATCTTGCTAAAAACAGCAGACTAGTATTAGATGGCGATTTGCATATCTAAATTTCAACAAATTAAAATTTTCAGTAAGGCAGATTTATCAGTTTTTAACAAACTTAATTATTTATGTGGCGTTAAGAATTATTCGATTTATATTCCGTTAAGGTTTATAAAAATGATTATAAGTTTATAATCAGCATAAAAATCAACAGATTTAATGTGTTAATTAATTGTTTATTATTAAAATTTTATGAAACTTTATAATCTAAAAATTCATTTGTTTTTATTTATTTAACCGTATTTAGTATTCTTTTCAGGAAATAAATGCGTTAAGATCCAAAACGAGTTTGATGTGGGGTTATGATTGGATTACGGTTCCTTTAGTTTATACTCAAGTATGTATATTAGTAATTCGTAGTGAGTTCTTATACTTTAGTAGAGTTTTAGTAGATTAACATGTAATTGTGTAAAATCGATAATATTTAATAGAATAATTGAAAATTAGAATATATAAAGTATGAGATAGTGAAAACACTGTTTTAAAACAATAAAACTCTGTTTTATAATTAAAACTTGAATCTACCTATTTTCCAAAGAAATTTTATGGCTTACGTACAAAATGTCAAAATTTATTGGAAAATATGATAGAATGTAAATGTTTTTATAAAAATCAAATAAGAAAGATTAATTTTAAATTTATTAATAATTGAAAAATAAATTAAAAATATAGTAAGGAAGTTTGATGAATATTGTAATATATTAAAAATTTAATCAAATCCGACAAATTGACTAATGATAATACTTTCGCTAAATTATATTTTATTAACTGCACATTATTATTCAAAATTCGGACCAGTATGAGATCCAACTAATGCCAAGTATAATGATTGCCGCTTTTTAATTATCTATCATAAATATTTGAGATTTTTAATTTATTTTCGTAAAATAAGAGGGCTTATAAAATCATCATGTTAGATGGTCGACTGGGCGATCCCGTGTCTTACTTGAATGATGCAAGATCAAATTATAGAGCCCATTGCTCATTTTTTAAAAGAGATCAGTGATGCCTCGTCAATTTTTATCGTTCTACGCACAAGATTGATCCCATCAGTGAATCACATACCAGACCCGATATGTTCTGATAATTGGCTCTTCATATTCCTCAAGCAGATTCGGCGACGTATAAATTCAAATATTTACTTACTGAACTTATATGTCGTATGATTTTCTGTATATCCTAATAATTTTTGAACCAATTGAAAAAATTAAAAAATTATATAGGAAGATTCCGACATTATAGCTGACTTCGACATATATTTTAATTCTCTCTTTTTAATCATTCCAAAACAGTAGATATTTAAGGAAAATAGGAAGGTTACTTCATTTCAAAACTATTAGATATAATTTCTTATACAGTAATAATTTTGTATGATCATTTCAGGTGGTAACGTTGACGTCTCATTTATTTTTTCTCACGTGTTTAATCAGCCGACAATATTTGGATCCAGAACAGAAATATCCCGGTCATAATTTTGATTTATATTTTCCTGTATTTACATTTTTTCAATTTTTCTTTTTTATGGGATGGTTAAAAGTAAGTCAATATACAATTGAATTTTTATAATGCTAAAATAAAATATTTTTGTAATAGTTATAATAATAACATTAGTTAATATAATTAGATAAAATTTTATTTTTTTCAATGATCATCTTTTTCTCTACGTGTCGACCTCCAAGATTCTTTGCTGCAAGCATCACTATTTTTCACTCTACTTTGTCCTCAACCCTTTCCCTCCTGTCACTCAGGTCCATCCTCCACAGATCTTCTAACATGTTGTCTATCTATCTTCTCCATACTCTTCCCAAGGGAATCCTGCAGTTGAATGTCTGGAATAGTGACATATTTGGTAGTCTTCATCCAGGTATTCGCTAACATGTCCGTCGGCCGGATAGCCGCGTGGTAAAGCTGTGGCTTACCACCCTGGAGGATCCGAGTTCAAATCTGGGTCCCATACCTCCAGTTTTTCAGGAGGAGTCCGGTCCCTACTCGTTGAACCCCATCCTTTAGCCTTCCGGTTGACCCTATCATGTGTGTTGGCCACCCTATGATGGGCTCTCCAAGTGGCCGCTGCCCGATAAAGTAAATTCCTTGTGTGATATAGCGACTTAATTAACCTAATCTGAACATATCCAAGTTATCTTAGGCGACTGGATATGATTTCTTCCGTAATAAGATGTTTACTGTAGAATTTATGGATGTCTTCATTTAATCTTCTCTATTCTCTCTCATTTATGTCTTCTGTTGGGCCAAATATTTTACGCAATATTTTATTTTCAAAAACTTATAGGGTGTTTTCATCTTATTTTGGTCAATGATTTTCAAATTTTAATATATATATAATTTTGAATTAAGATTTCAATATTTGAATTTCTGTCATTTTATTAAAGAAATTTATTAGTGTTTTAATTACAATCGATCTAGGTTGCTGAACAATTAATCAATCCTCTAGGGGAAGATGATGATGATTTTGAAACAAATTGGATGATCGATAGAAATATTCAGGTAAATGGAATATTTATGAAAGTACTGTATAAAAATTAGAAAAATTCTTCATCTTGTATTCTTAAGCTAGTAGCAATAGCAGTAGACTTTTTATTGATAATTTCAATATATATAGTAGATATATAGAATCTGTTGTCACATATAAAAATTATTAAGTTTTAACTGTTTGAGGTAAACATTATAAAAATATAAATAATTAATATTAAAATATTATAAATAAATATTTAAATTAATTTTTTTTCCTGAAAATCAGTATCCAAATATTTTTGAAAGAAATGTTGGATAATCTTATATTTAATTGTACTATATCAAACTCAACATTTAGCTAAGTACTACAATACTCTTATATGAATTCTAAATGCTATTGCATTGGGCCAATAAATATTTCAATACTTTTCTAACAAAATTTCTAGATTAACTGGATGGTGTCACAAAAAGCGCTAATTTTCCATTTAAAAATTCGTTACCGGATCTCATTTCGTTTTCCTATTAACACGAAAAAAATATATAAAATCCTTTCTTTCTAAATGTTTTTCTATTTTTAATAATAACAGATTTATTGGAAAGATAATTATATCGAACCATTTACAATATTATTAATTATATCACTGTTTTGTAAGTTATCATATAATACAACTCTATATATGGTATATTTATTTTTCAAAAAGTAAGATAAATAGTAAAAAAATGCTCTTGAACAGCAATTATTAAAAAATAATAATATCTGTACCTCAGAGGCATATGACACTATTAATAGTAGCATTTTTATATTAGTAATATCATAGTGTCATATGCCTCCGAGATACAGATATTAAAAATATGGAAAATTAAAAGATGAGATATACTTTTAGAAAAGTAATCATTGATCTAGCATGAAAGAAAGAGCACTTCTGAATGGTATACAATAATTCTATGATATATTTTTCCATAAGCCGATCGAAATACCTACTGTATTTATTTTTATAAACATTGATTATCTATCAAATATCTAAAATTTAAAAATATATATTAAAATTTAATTTTCAAAATAAAATAAATTTTACATGTTGCATTATCTATCAAGCAAAAAATAGAAAATTCAAATACATGGAGATACCACTATCTGCCGACTAAATTATTAGAAAATTTGCTTTATATAATTAAAATATTATATAGAATATATTATCTATATTCCATAGACTATTCATATATTATCTGTGAAATTTTTCTAATTTGTTAAACATTTTATTTTTATCACATTAAAATTCTTAAGCCGACTTTATATACATATTTTAATTTTTTAGAAATTCCAACTTTAATTAAAATTTTATCACTATATTTTATTGTTGAGGATGTTGTGGATCGAAGATTTGCACATAGGAATCAAATACGGAACTGAACGAACAAGAACACATTTATTGGAACACTTACTAAAATACAAGAACTAATATAATAGACGGTTACAACCAGACGACTCGACCGTACATCACACACAGCTCGACTGTGCATTCCAGAGGGGACAACCCGACCATGTGTGGGAGTAGGGGTTACTTATAAAAACAAACAAGTTGGAGGGAGAACTGTATCTAACAGTTGCAGGTGGACGGTGACAAAATCGGTGATGTTAATCCAACACTCCCCCTCGAGTCAATGGTTGTCGA
>AYEL01083743.1:0-23120 GCA_000484575.1 Olivierus martensii
CAGGTGTGAGACTAATATTACCATGTTTGTATATATCACATGATGTAAAAGAAAGATGTAACTTCTATCTGAATCCGAAGGAAATCTAAAAAACGACACATTTTTCGTTTTTCTCATATCCTTTTTACAAAATCGAACGGAACAGTTAACACCGTTTCCTTTAGCCGCCATTTTTCTCTACGTCATTTGAACATGTATCGCCCTCTGTCAGACGGAGTCACCTCTGACGTCACGAGTTTTAAAAATCTTCAGAGTTGCGCATCCTGTTGTACATAATCCGTGACGATAATTTATATCGAGCATGCGCAAAAGTATGCTCGATAGAAATTTTCGTCTACTACTTATGATTTGTTTAAAAGAAATGATACCAATTTCCGTAAGGCACTTTTACCTGGCGAACTTTTAAGTTTAACTTTAAGGAAAGTTTGAACAACTTATTATAGAGCAATATAACTTATTATATGGTATTCTTTCCATAAGTTTACAACAACTGCTTTATTATCGCTTAATATTTGTGGTCACTTGTCATGTTTTTCGGTATCTAGTTATGTTTTTATTATATTGTGCAAAAGTCAATTAAATAATAAACACTGATTTTCTTTCAAAATAATCGTAATACTTTTCCAAGTTTCAAATTTTTAGTTCTCCCACACTACATTCCCTCCCCTATAGCTATGGAAACTGTGGAATGATGCCTATCCAACTTACAGCAGCATCGCTTTGCTCTTGACGTGATTAGTGCCGGTACTTTGCGTATTGTTGGATAGCCCGAACCTTTTCCTGTAACCTGACAAACTTTTTGCACGGGACTGTACATAATTCATGATTGGATGAACTGCGTTAATGGTCAGTTGCCAATCAGAAATGAAGCCGCTGAAGTGGTGGGCTCAGCTGATATAATCTCGATATTGGGGCACTATGCCATTTTTTATTAATAATTAAGATCTGGTCGTCACACTTATTAACATAAAAGAAATATGTCTGGTCACCAAAGCAAAGTCAATTTGCTATATCGCCGAATTTACGTTGGCGAAACTAGCCCACCACCAAGCACCAACATGGCGGACGGCTTCGTTTTTCTAACATTGAGCAATCTATTCAGTATGGTTTTGACCAATTCCTCCATGGTTTTGACAAACATGATGATTCTCAAAACAATATTTTTAACCTTCATATTATTAGCATGTTTCTGAAAACAATATTTTTATATCTTCGTTATTTAGTATGTTTGTCAAAACAATAATTTTAAATCCTCATGTTTTTGGCAAAAGAATGACAATGTTAAAAGTTAGTCATTTCGCTGAATGATGTTTCTTTAATTAGTTAGTTAGTTAGATTAAGCAGCCATATCCTCATGGGAATTCTGTATCTGGCGGCGGTCTCTTATAGAACCCATCACAGGCTGGCCAACACCCATGAGGGTGTCAACCGGATGGTTGAAGGATGGAGTTCAACGAGTCGGGCCCGGACCCCTCCTGAGAAACTGGAGCGATGGGACCCGGATTTGAATCCGGATTCTCCAGGATAGTAAGCCAAAGCTTTATCACGCGGCCATCCGGCCAACATGTTTTTTTAATTAATTGGATGTTAACATATTACATGATTCGGACAATCTTTAATATTAATGCCTATCATTTATTATGATTTGCAGTATATTACCATGACATGGTTATAGCGAGCAATTAACCTTCTAGCCTTAGTAATTAATATACTTGTATATTTCAATATTTGTACCTTGACAATTACAATTAGTTGATGATTAACAGATAACTCGTTTTAATAATTAAAAATACATGATATTATACAGGTAGTTCTCGCTTAACGAGTTCCCGAATTTATTAGATTTTTCAAATATGAATTATCAAAAAAAAAATCGAAACTATGCAATGAATAAATTCCAAACATTCATAAAAAGACATTTAATTTCATATACATAAATATATAATAGAATATTTCGTAGCATAAACTCTGTCGTCTGCTCTGAAATTGGAAAATTGAAAATGGGGGCCTAGAAGCGGAAGTAGCACGTCTTCTGGTTTCATTAGCGTAATATATAAAAAACGTTTATTTCTGGATTGTGCTATAAGATATTAGTTCATCTGCATTAATGCTCATGTACTTATTTAATGTCAGCCGGTGAGCGCGTGTTAAAACTGTGGCTTATCATCCTGGAGGTCGGGTTCAAATCCGGCCCGCATCTCCAGTTCTTCAGAAGGGAACCGGCCCCGTTGAAAACCATCCTTCAACCATCCGGATGTTCCCATCGTGGGTGCTGGCCAGCATGTGATGGCTCTATAAGTGGCTATTGCCAGATTTATTATTATAATTTGTTTGATTTTAAAAGCCATATTATCATTTATTTAGATAAATAAATCATTATTTAATCATTTACTATTGATGTTGTTGATGTTTATATTAATTTTGTTAAGGTCGAATTTCCTAGTCCAGAACAGAACTCCAGAGTTTAACACTATCTCTATGGAAAATTGATACTTGGTTTACGAGTTCTCTCCGTGAACAAGTTAGTTTGTAAATGCCGGAACTATTTGTTTATATGAATACCATTAACATAAATTTACATAAAATACTTTGTTTTATTCTAAAGACCTAAATTTAATCAAAGATTCATTATTTTATTAAATTTATTTTTTTGCATATATCTTAAGCAAAGGATCTTTATAATGAAATTTACAGATACAGCATTGGATATTGTAGAAACTACGAAGAAAAAATTAAGGTACTCTTGTAATTATTGTATATGAAAAATTTTTAATTTAATGTTAGCAATATACATTTATCTGTAATATTTCTTTAGCTATACGATATGTTGAAGCAATTCACTGAAACAAAAATGTCCTTCAGTTTTCTTGATTGTTTTCCAGTTACTATACAATCTGTTTTGCATGTAAGTAATTTCTAGAAGCATGAACTATATGCTCCATGCATAATGATCAGTTTACAAAATTTTAATCACTTTATTTCTTTTTTCAGATGCTTATGTTCTGCATCACACAAGGATATTGTTTTTATTCAGTTATGTAATACACCGTAGATACATTTTCAGTTTAGTTTTACGGTTATCATATGTACGTATCGTATATACACTGACGGAAAAAAAAATCCCAACACCAAAGAAGTCTTATTTGAAACACATAGGTATGCTAAGTTTTAGAATTTAAAATCATCCGAGAGAAATATTCCCAAATAAAAGTTGTTTTACCAAACTAGCATTATTGACTTTTCTCTTTTCTTATCTAGTGGAAGCAGGCTTTACTCGAGTCAATAATTTACTACGAAAAACAAGAAACAGGTTGAATATTTTTGAACGAGATGATTTAAGAATTAAGTTAAGCAATTTTATGTCAAATATTAAAAAAAATTTCATCAATACATTAAGCGCAGCCATCACATTAATTAATACGAACTTTTGTGCAATTAGAGAGTTTGTTTCTGAAAACTTGTTTATATTTGTAAAATTAAAAATGATGATGATACAAAAAATAATAAAACATAAATCTAATAAACCATTTTTTTTCAAACTTTTGTTGTTCATATTCTTAGTCTAATTGTTATCTTTAACTTATTTATGTACAATTATTTGTATTATGATAATGTTGTATGCTATATATTATAGAGAAAAATGTAAGGGGGTCGATGAAGAAAACCATTCTTTTAAAAGGGGTCGATGCAAGAAAAAGGTTGGGAATCCCTGTTCTAGATTATACTAAACCTGGACACTTAACACTTCAAGAAAAGTGAGAGAGATTTTTCCATTGTAGTTCTCCATATCCCTTCAATTGATTATCTTACTGGATGAGTTACTTTTAAATAACTTATTCAATAAGATGATTAATTGAAGAAACCTTATCTACACTGAAAATCCTAAAAACTTGATATCTTAAATCATTTATTTGAACTATAATCTTTATTTTGTATTTTAATTTATACTCTATATTATGATTATTTTGATTTGATCTAATATAAGTTCAATGAGACTGCACTAAACACAAACTAAAAAAAATAATACTCAAAAGCCCTTTAGCAGTCAAAAAATTTTATTCGGTAATGTTTTCAATGCACTTGGCATCTTCTTGATTTGATCTTTTAATTTTAAATGTTCAAATTTAAATCACATCTTGTATTGATTTTATTCTGTGAATTTTTTCACAAAGTTGCCTAAACATCTTGTGAAAAAGTCCTTAATTATTATTTTGAATTATTAAACTTCAATTTGTTCCTTAAGCTTGATTTAGTGAATTTCTGTAGTATGATTAGTTTTTATGATTTTTTGAAAGCTGAATAAATACATTTTAAACAAAACAAAAGAATATTGGAATGTTCCATTCTATCATAAAAATATTCCTAAGATCTATGTAAATATTTTTATAAGTAAAAACATCCTAGTTCAGAAAACACAAATAACACACAACAAGCTTATTAATCAAACTAAAATAATTTTTTATTAAAGCACTTCTGATATTATCATCATTAAATTGGTCTGTAGTTTACTGGTGATGTGTTAATACCTAAAAATGCTTTAATAAAAATTGTTTTGATTTGATTAATAAGTTTGTGTGTTATTAGTATTTTTATATTATATATTAATGTTTTTAAATATTTTTATAATTATAACTTTACAGGTGATGTTTATTTAGTTGGATGTACAAATGTTGGAAAATCAACGTTATTTAATAGACTTCTTGAATCTGATTATTGTAAAGTTAAAGCCATTGATTTAATTCAGAGAGCTACAATATCTCCTTGGCCAGGTAAATTAAAAATATAATTTTTTATTTCTTTATTTAAAAATATAAGTAAAAGTAAACAATAAGCATATTTAGTAAAATTATATACTGTTTGTTCAAAAATATTTTTAGCTATCCTCATAGTCTAAGTTGATAGCTAAAATTATTTTTGAACAAACAGTATATAGTTTTACTAAATATGCTTATTGTTTATATTTATTTAGATTGTACAGTAAGAAGACTTGTATTATAAAAATATTATTTTATAATACTAATTATCACTATCAACATAACTAAAATACAGATAGGCCTCGATTAACGCGACTTCGAATAGCGCGCACTCTGTGCCCACATTAATGTACTATAACAATAATAATAATAAAACTAGCTTATTGAAAAATGCTCTCAAGCAAAAAAGGAGAATGTATTTTCATGCATAAAATACCTAAAGTTGTAAAAATTGGGAGACAAAAAGGTCAGAAAAACATACCAGCCTCAGTATATGAGATCGGCATGTTTTTACTGATCTTCAGTATCCTGCATCCCGTTTTTCAGAAATACTGTGCATCAGAGAAATGAATACAGTATATCAATTATACTGACAATGTAAGTCTTCCTACACCAGCATGTGATTTATAGTGTTTCTGAAAAAAGGGGAAGTGGAGAGTATGTTTTTCTGATCTGTAAACCTCCAATTTTTACATCTAAGTATTTTTCCCCACAAAAATATATTCTTTATTTGCTTGAGAGAATTTTTCAATAAGCTAGTATGTAATATAACCAATGCTCATTTCTCAGAATGCTAGGCAATAATAAAACAGTAGGAAAAACAAAAATTTTATTAAACTGATGGATAAACAAATCATTATAAAATGTTATCTGCCACAAATAATTATTTGATCAGCTTAAAATGTTATTAAAAGAATATTTTAAGCTGATCAAATAAAAGACAAACTAAAGAAAAAATAAACTGAATGGTTTGCACACATCTCCAATTTTCATTTGATCTATATGGCAAATGGTAGGGTCTGGGGTTTTTAATGATGAAATTTTTGTTCTTTTGACATCCTACTTCTGACACCACAATTGTGGGGTCAGCAGACAAAATTCTGGGATCAAAAAACTGCAGATGCACCTGTCTAAAGTTTTACCTCAGGTCCTGATGCAGGAGCAGTTTAGACTGTTGAATTAGCATGGTGAACAATATAATTATATTTATAAATGTGCATGTCAGGATTTTGGCCAAAAAATTATGAGTAATCATGGGTAAGCAGCGTGTTAGAGGTCCAGAAGTGAAATGAATAGCACGGAAATAATCAACAATTATCTTATATATATAATTAAATAATATAATGTTTATTTGGTATTAAAAAATAATAATTCAAATAATTATAAAAGAAATATAATATGAACTGAATACAAATAACATAGAATAAAACAATCCTAACTTTAACAGGGGACTTTATTGTTGTTTAATATGAGAGAAACCAAAAAAATACCTATGAAAGAATTTTTTTTTCTTTTCTTCTTCATATTTCTTTAATTTAGTTAATGAAGTTTAAATTCTGCTGATAAAACATGATAGATGACAAAATTACTGATAAACATAAGACAGTATCATTAATCCAACAATGGACATAAACACAAAAGAAACAGTTGCAAAAAAGCTCTAAGTCAGAGTAAAAGCTCTGTGCAAACTGTTAAAAATTTTCTTCTCTTATTTTTTTTAAATTTTCAATCATTTCAAACTAAACTCATCATTTTTGACAAGTGAGATATTATCTCTAGCATCAGATAGGTATAGAAAATTGACAGGATAAAGTTATGCTGATTTATTTTGATTGGGACTTATGACTTCAAGCCCTTAGATTGCTTAGCTTATTTCTGTTTTAGGCAGTTTATGAATTTATAACATTCCAATTCCTCTCCCCAATTTAAAAGATCATTCAAAAATGTTTTCCTGATTAGTTTCATTAGTTTAACTAAATTAATTATAAGAATTTATGATAATGAAGTTTTAACAAAAAACTGAAATTATTAATTTATTTAAACTTTATAAATACAATATTTGTTTAATTAAATGAGAAGTTCCAACAAAGATCAAGCACTGTAAAGTGGCTCATCATCCTATTATGTGATTCGGCAGATCATCATTTTACAATTAATAAAATAATTTAAAATCCAATGTTATTAAATTAAAAATTATATATTATAAAATAGAGATAGATATAATGTCAGATATTCCATATGTGAAAAAAAAAAACAAAAGGTCTGTCTGAAATCCTACAAAATATATACTAGTCATAAAAAAACAGATAAAATATTTTTAGCTTTATTGGAATGATAATATCAACAAGAAGAAAATTAATATTTTGTTTCAATGCAAGACACAATAACCATAATTTATAAAATATTTTTTTACTACTATCAGAAGATATATGAATAAAAAGGAATAATTTTATTAGCATATAAGACTGATTTAATTCAAAATAATATAAGAGAAAGAAAAACTAATCTATAATTTTTTAAAATTTTAAATATTAGTAATTTTACCTGTTTTTCGCACCTCTTCTACTGCAGCTAACATTTCTTGACAAATGTCTGGATTTTCATGTGCTATTTCTTCTCCTTTTAAAATAAAATTTTCTGTTGCTTTCTCAACTGCAGCAACCAATATATGAGCTCTTTTAGATCGTCCTTTCTTTTTTTTAGAAGGTCCTTTTGTATTGACAAGTGTGGTTACCTTGAGAATATTTTTTAAATTTTAGTGTTTAATAAATGTTTTCTGAATAATCTTTAATATATTATTTGAAATATTTTAAATACATACTTGTATAACCAGAGGTTCAAGAGTTTTTTCAACTGATCTAGTTCTTATTTCAAGATTTTTTGGATCCCATTTGAGGGCAACTGATGGTAGAGCTGTATCTGAACTTGTCATTTTTATATGTTCACTAACATAAATTTACTGCAATAAACCTTTAAATCTATAAAAAGAAATACATTTATAATTAAAAATATTTGCTAAAACATCAAATGTGAATATTTCTCTAATTTATGCAATAGTTATATTTTTCAAGAATTTACATAAGTCAAATTTACATAAAACATTTTTTAATTATTGTGATAGAATTAAAAACATTACACATTGTATATATATAGAGCATATTATAAGTTATTACATAACTATCACAATATGATGCATGTGTAAAATTCACATCATATTAACAAGAGAGTTCATATTGCTTCCTTTGAGCCCATGCCTTTATGTAGAAAAGGGGATTGCATGTTCCTGTGATCTTTCTAGGCTGTTGGCAGTTCAATTTTGTCATATTGGCCAGAAGTTAGAAGCCTGATAAAGTGGTAACTGGGGTTGTATGAGACCCTCAAGTGAGCAGACCCTCTAACAGACTATACCATCATTTGGCTGATAAATAAGGTGAAATTTTTACTTATGATTTTCAAAACAGAGAAAACCAGACCATCAAACACAGATTTAAAACTGGACTCCATAAAGGACACAATAACAGAAATATAAGTATGAATGGAGATTGGGTGTGTGGAATGTGAACAGACAATTGAAAGGGAATGAACAGGAACTTGTGAACAAAATGTGTAAATATAGGCCAGATGTGCTCTGTATGAATGAAAAATATCAAAAGAGCATATGTATTTCTGTGTATAAGGAATGACATTGTGAGAATATGGTCTAGGGTAAAAGATAATGAGTGAACAAAAAGTGGTATGGTTATGGAATGAGAACAAAAAAAAGTATGTTAAAATATGAGTGTTGAATGAAAAATTTTTTCAAAACATTACTATTTATTAAAAACTCCTGTTCTTTAGCAATATTCTTGATATATATACACAGTGCCTATAAACAGGAAATATTTTTATTTTTAAAACGTTTTTGGCCTTACTATGAGACCTTCATCAGTATACACATTCTTTTTTATAAGGCATAATATAGTATAAATAATAATATGATTATGATACAATTAATAAGCCCTTTAATTGGCCAATTTAAATTACATGCATACAAATAGATGCATAATGGTCTGATATACCAGATAATGTTTAATTTGTATGTTGTTCTTTTAAGTTTATTTTTTTAAGTGTACAATACTACTGTGTTATGCTATAATGAATAATGGTGATGGATAATCAATAGATAAAATATATTTCCAATTTATGATCTGGGTCAAATTTAACCCTATTGAAATTTAGAAATATCCATCTATGTATTTGATTTATATATAATCATTTTAATATCCTGTAAAAAATTAAGATATTTAAGACAATTCAAAATTATTATTACTTATAATAATCTGAAAATCTGGCCATAATTTTTTTTTTGTTTTTTTTTCTACAATATAGTTTATTAAATTATAATAAAAATTAAATTCCATAATTATTTAAAATAACTATTTATATTTCATTATATGAACATATCAACATATCATGAGCTCTAATTGTGTTTATAAAATATGTTTACATTTGCTTTGTCAAAATCTGAAGGTTGCAAGCATTATATCTTTATACAGGTAGTCCTTGACTTATGATGATTTGCACTTACGATGGCCAAACATATATCACATTGCTTTTGTATATGCATTGCAGCATTGCCATTAGTTGGCAAGCAAAGCCTTATTATTGTATCCTGTCATAACTCTGTCATGTCTAGTAAGAGAAATAATGCTACTGATGAAAATTCCAATATAAAGAAAAGGCAAGGAAAGCTTTAAGTTTAACCATTTTAGGTTAAATAGAAACCTAATTTATGAAAATATTAAAACAGAAATCAAACAAATCAAGAATTAAAAAAATCCTCGACTTATGACAGAGACATTGGAATGGAACCCTGTTATAAGTTGATCTACTTACGATGGAGACCTTGGAATCGAATGCCATTGTAAGTTGAGGACTACTTGTATTAATGAGGTAGATCTGTTATCTATACAAGATGCTTTATATTAGCTATTATATTTTTAAAACGTTTTTGGCCTTACTATGAGACCTTCATCAGTATACACATTCTTTTTTTATGAACGATTTAGAACAAACGTTTCTGTTCTAAATCGTTCATAAAAAAAGAATGTGTATACTGATGAAGGTCTCATAGTAAGGCCAAAAACGTTTTAAAAATATAATAGCTAATATAAAGCATCTTGTATAGATAACAGATCTACCTCATTAATACAAGTAGTCCTCAACTTACAATGGCATTCGATTCCAAGGTCTCCATCGTAAGTAGATGACTTTTTTAATTCTTGATTTGTTTGATTTCTGTTTTAATATTTTCATAAATTAATTTAAAGTTATTATATCATCACACTAGTTTAAAAATAAATCATTTTAATGGAAAAAATTTTTCAAATAAAAAACTTCCAGTTGTTATTATTTTCTTCATTTAAAATAAGAAAATTTATTATTTTATAAACATATATATACAATATTAACAAAAAATCAATTATAATTTCTAGTTTGCAAAATATAAACTGCTTGAGTTTAAATCAAATTGATGGAAATAGCAGTTTATATTTTAATTTTTCACTTGAAACAGTGGATAAAAAAAGCAATTTATATTAATGAGATTTCTTACCAAGTTAAGAAAAGATTTCATCATGATATAATTTAAGTACCTTATTTAAATTGTTTGTTCCACTACAGTGCATTTCCTGCTATGCAGACATAATTGAGTTTTCTTTAAAGAACACACAACGATACACACACTTGCACATCACACGAACACGCTACCATACCGTGCAATGCCTAGTGACTAGACATCACAATCGAAGAGGAAATACAGATGACTCATACTATTGACTGCAACGTCAGAAATGTTAATAGCTCGACGGACTCGGTCAATGTGCGACGCGATTAAGTTTATTTCCTACATATTACACAGTAAAACCTTTAGAAATTATTTATAACTAAATCTCTCAAGTTCACCAATTCATAACGGAAATTAAATACACCAGTTTTAAAGTACTGTAAACGAAAAAATTATTATATAGATGTATTTTTTCTTTTATAATCAATATATTATAAAAGGAAAAACTTACGAAAATATTTTGCAATATTGATTGTGGTCTATTTAAAAAAGGAAAACACCTTAGAATTTTGTTTAGTAAATGTAGAAATATCAATAAATAAAATTCCAACGTAAAATGAGAAAATTATTCACTGTAGTAGTCATGGAAACTAAAATTACGTATAAAAATCGAAATTTTAATTACAAGATATAAAAATGGCATATGATTATTTGTCAAGTTACATCAATAATGTAAGCCACATATGACGATGTGCGAAGACGATAAGATGATTTATATTGACATCAGTAAATCATACCAAAGCCAATTCAGATTCCTATTATGACATTTTTCAAATTCAATTTTTATTTGTGCTTCAAAATTTATGACTTCATCAAACACTTATTAATAAAACAGTAATACAAAGTAATAAATAATCATCAATGAGACTGATTTTTTTATTACATTTAATAGATATCGAAAATTCAATATTTATTAGGGAGAACCTTAAAAGTTTGAACGTCCATTATTTTTAAATAAATTAAGCTGTAAGGTTAATTAATCTTATTTCAAAAGTCGATTTTAACAGATCTGACACCCATATTGAATTTCGTAAAAAAATCAATCAAATATTCAAAAGTTATTAAAAATCTGAATTGTTATATCATCACGGTTATCTTAAACGGCTTGACTTTTCTGTGTCAAGATTTATCTTTAATGACAGAGAATCTCTATTGATTTCTATAAAAATCAACTAATTAAGTTACAGTACTTACTAAGTTATTAATGGAGGTTTCAAAGTAGCATGACGATTTTACACACTTCACTTTCCTTCGGAAAGTAGGCTAATAATAATAATAATAATAATAATTTAAATTACAAGAGAAAAGACATCAAATTTTGAGTTTAGAATAGCTATAACGTAGGCAGTATTCCCAGCTTATCCAGGTTTCTCTCTGGCATTAAAAGAAAAAACAACATTCAATGCATTTACATTACATTATTATTGCAATAGTACATATTTTGATAATATATAAATAGAATATAGTACCAAATTACTGGATTAACCAGCCAAATTAATTAATATATAAACTTCCTGAAATGAAATCTACCAGTGCTTTCTTTGATAGTCTAACTCAGGAATGGGCAAAAGGCGGCCTGTGAAGGCATCTTACACAGCCCGTCGCATACACTAGAACACATTACAGTTTCAAGGCCCATATTTGTAAAATTTTAATCGAAAAGAAAATATAAAATAATGGATACTCTCGCTAGTGTACATGCACACTACCGAGTTACTCCAAATTTTAATGATATAATTAACCGTAAACATAGTAAATTCCACGATTCACATTAAGTTGTGAATTTGTTTTTACAAAATTAATTACGTAGGTACCTAATATTTTGTAACGTTGTAAATTTGTTTTTTACAAAATTAATTACATAGGTACCTAATATTTTGTAAGTTTTATGTTTATGTTGTTAGCAATCAATCAGTTTGATAAAATACTTTTTTAAAAAAATTATCTGAATTTATTAATTCGTAGGACGAATTATTTTCTATTTCTAATGAAAAAAAAATAGTTTCTACGGATGCTTTGGAACACTTTGCATACAAACAATAACTAAGAAAATAACACAAGAAAGGTATATTTTAAAAATAATATTGATACACGAATATATTCTTTAATGTATCACAAAAGTGGCTACACACGATAGCGAGATTGACAAGAACATGTGAAGATAAATTGGCGCAAACATTATTCTTGTCCCGTGTGATGGTTAGAATATACTTGTGCAAGAATCAATCTTGCTTGAACGTGAGTAGTCATTTTGTGTCAAAGTAGTTTTATTAATTATTAATAGATTAGCTAATGTTATCATCAATTATTTCATTGCATAAATGCATAATGGCGCCTTAAGATTAAATTCGCCCTTAGGTACACTTCAATTTTTATACTGCCCACTTCATACTGAAGTTTGTTTATCTGGCCCTCGGCAGAAAATAATTGCCCACCCCTCGTCTAACTGGTTAAAGCATTGAAACAATAACCCAATATTCCTGATTTGATTCAAGGCCAAGGCAAATTTTATTTTGGAAAATTAAGTCAAATATTAAAATTTGATTATTAAATAATAGATGATGCTACCGTAACTTAAATTTAAATAATTAATTATTAATCCAATATATAATAACACCATAACATAAATTAATAAAATAATTATTAATTATTGTTTAATTCCAAAATTAATTATTTATTTGCATTTAAAAATTGTCGTAATTATTTGAAGAATTGACCAGAACTTTTCTAACAGAACGTCTGGAATTCTGTAGAAAATATAACAGATTCTATTTGCGAGTCAAAATGAATAATCTGCTAACTAGCGTCTCTGCGAAACTACTAAAGTAGTATAGTAGACTGGTTGCTGTCGTTATATCATAAATCTGTGTGTTATATGTATGTTATAAGCGAGCTTTACTATGGATCTTGGGAGAACGAGGAAGAATAATAAGATAAGTAATCGTTATTGCAGAGTATCACAATAAAGAGTAAACAATCAGCAACAACTTTTTTACATCAATTCCCAAAAAATATCAAACTATAAAAAGAATGGCTACATTTATTGAAGTTTGGAAAGAAGGCAATCCAAGAATACTTTTATTTGTTGTATGCATTTTCTTAAGACTGTTTACATTTTAAGTAATAAAGGTTGCACAAATAAATAACATCTAGTTATAAATCTAACAATAAAAGTTAACTATTAGCTGTAACTCTACTGTTGATGTATGTTTATCATTTTATTAGTAAAGAAAATGCCCTTCCTCCAGTTTCAGGTTTTACCAAACCAATAAAATCTTTAGTTGTACAAATGACAATTCTTTATTATTAACTTATAAGTAGATAAACATAAGTAAGAATAAAGACATTTAAAGTTTTAATAATTGATAAAAAAATATACTTAAACCATGCAATTGAGATTTTTTCTTTGTAGATATTAAAAGTTGAATGAGTACATGAATTTCTCTTTGAAATTTCTTATTACAATAACTGCATTTATTTACAATTATTTAAATTAATAATTCAATTATTGACAGGCATCTTTATGGAAGTACAGTATTTTGGATATTTCTAACTTTGCCAGCTACAGTGTTATCTGATAATTTATTAATTAATTATTAAATAGTATATAATTGTGGGAAAGGTCAAATTGAAAACATGAATAATTAATTCTCTTATCAAATTTTTTTTATTAACATCTCTTATTTAAAAATTAATAGGAAGTTAAATTATAAAATTATTAGAATAACTATAAATTTTCTATTAATGTAACTATAAACACATAAATTAAAGTGACCAGATATTTTATGTTGGAATGCAGGACATGTTCAAATAACAATAACTAAAAATGCTTAGCATGTTCATGAGGACACCATTTTTTAGTTTATTTAGTTGTGTGCCATTAAAATGTCTTGGATTTATTTTTTATATATTTATTAATATAAAAATTACAAAAAATACATACTTCTGATAAATTAATAAAAAAATTAAAAACATTCTTTTCTTAACAAAAAATTAACTATGCAGAAAATAACAATCTCAATAAAAAATATCAAAAATAACTATATAGATATAACCATCAATATAACGAATAATGTTAAATAAATAAATACATTATTTATATGTATTTTTTTTACAGAGTGAAATTTTTAATAAATCTTCATTACTTGTATTATTATTATAAAATTCTTCACAGGAATTGGAAAAATTGCAATTTGCATTTAACTTGTAATGTTGCTTTTAATGTTTCTATGCTCGGCTGCGTTTTTCTTTTAATTTGAAATTTAAATCTGTTATTTCTGTAGCAACTTCCATAATAGTATTTTTATTATCTTCAATGTTTGTCACATATAAGTAGAAACATTTATTACCAGTTAATAACAATAGCACATCTAATATGAAGTAGAGGAAATGGCAACTTTGTGCCATTGTGAAAATGTTAAAAACATTACATGTCCAATCCGAGACAGTTTTCATTGGAACAAACTACTCAAATCTGGGACAGTCCCGTATAATCTGGGACATCTGGTCACTTTAAATATGGAAGTATTATTTATGTAATCTTATTCATTTTGCTCAATTTGACCCAAAACACATTTTATTCACAATATTAACTGATCATGAGTCTTTTTGAAACTATGCATTATTATTTATTTTTTCAACAAGAAAAAATAAATAATCAAATAATATGCTCCATGGTTCGTTAAAAAGCAACTGCTTAAGTTAAGCAAGTGCTTTCTAAGTTATATAAATTTTAATATGCTCCGAAAAATAAATAGGAAGTCATATTGATAAAATTTTTATTATTTTTTTTAAATAATCAAATATATCACAAAGTTGAACTTTTTTGATGAATATCACTAAAACATCAATTATTTACTTTCAGTATCTCTCTTTTATACTACTTTCAGCCAGCATATTGAAAAAAATCATCATGCCCTCTACAGTCACTTTGATTTGCGAATTCTATATCATACTAAAGCTAATGCTTTCATAAAATCAATTAGCTTTTACATACTTTGAAAATAAATTTATGCACAAGAAATAATTTTAAAATTTTTTATGTAAGCCTCTTCCCAACTTACATAAAAAATTTCATAACTTTTTTCCAATACAGAAAACATTGTTTACAAATTGAAATATTGAGTTCTATTGAATAAAATAGAATTTTGTGATAAAATGTAGCAATATCACAAGGGAGACAGTATATTTTTTTCAACCTGTTTCATTGGCAAATGCTATTATGATAAATTTCTTATAAAAATTGAAAATGATTACATTATTATTGTTTCTATTCCACATAATTTTTTTAAATTAATAAAAATAAAAAGTACAGAATTTTGGTTAACAATATTTAAAAGTTTATCTTATATTTATTTTTTTGTTTTCCTTACTAAGTATCATATTTCAAGGTTTAATATTACTCTCTGTAGCATTCATTTTTAGTAAGGGAATAATCTTGAAAACAATACAGCTCTAACACCACAAAACTGCAATCTCCATAGTTCACTTAGCCTCAGGAGTTTTTGATTCAAAATTTTATAAAAAAAATTTATTTTTCTGACAAACTTTGATCTCAATTATTTGCTTTTGTCAGAGAATTGCTTCATTTTTATAATATATTTCAAATTTTCTTATATTTAAGTATTTGTAAAATAAAGTCTATTAAAAAGCAATATTTTAAATTAATCTTAGCATAATAATGGCAGTTACATAATAATTATAATCATTTTTATGGCTTTGGTAATAATAAAAGATATTTAAGTAAATTATCCAGATCTTTAATTGGAATTTAACGAAAATAAAATGATAAAAATATTTTGCCAAATTATTTTAAAAAAATTAGTGGATGTTTACACACTGCAGTATACAAATTAGTTATCCAATATGTTAGTCACCTGTAACAATCTCATCAGGAAAAAGACAAAAACAGATGTTTTACACTATTATTAATTTCTATTTACATAGTAAGTCAAAAATATTTATCTATTTATTTATTAATTAGAGCCTTTATTCAGTAATTATATTTTATATATTATTAATAAATAAAACAAATATACCAAAGTATATTTATAATGACAATCTTGCAAATATTTATTAATGCAAAGTGTAAAATAATTATCAATTAAAAAAATTAAATTTTTATATTTAAAAAATAAAATAAAGACTAAAATTCATTGTTTTTGATGAATTTATGAATATACTGATTAATATATATTTTTCTATTTAAATATGATTTTATTAAAAGAAAAAAAAAATGATCATCATGTTGTAAAAATAGGCAAATAGATAATAGTGATGAGAATTTAGTAAGATTTGATGAAACTGTTTCAAAAAACTCATAATATCATCTTAGATAGGGATGGGATAAATAAGAAGATACAGGGAGAATCAAATCTAGTGTGGGAATAAACCTTTACTAAAAAAAATAGTATACCAAAAAAATCAAATCCATGGGATTACCATTATTATTCCAAGATTAAAAATAAAATTGATTATTTGATTAAACTATGAATTTATGCAATTTATTTTGTAGATTCAAGAATTACAGTAGTACATTAATCAATGCTTCATTTTTAAGATTAATCTAAAAATAATTGTTTTCTAGATTCATACTTTAAATGAATATTTTTGATCATGTTTACATTACAATATTCTATATACACAAAAAAAAATAATTCATGTTGATTAAATTTTTAAATGATTTTCCATTTATATATCCAAAATAAACGAAATTTAATATATTTCAACAACTTATGATATTATGTAGAAAATTTTTAACAAACACCACTTAAAATTTTATAAAAAGAGAAAATTTTTGATCATAACATAGCTTATAATTCGAATGATTGTTTTTATTTTATTCATTAATAAATTTTCAAAAATTTAAATCATTAAAAAAAATCATGTAAATAATACAAATTTTTATTCTATTCTGTCATTTTATTTCAATAAAATCCAATTGGGTCCCAACTAACCTCATATTGATGGGCTTGATTTCTGTCGATGTACCTGCAAAATAAAAATATCTCATATTATAGTCTTTCATATGAAATAATGATCTATAAACGAATCTAGACAGAAAAAAATTAAAGTAATTTAGTATAAATTTGACAACAAACATAAAACATGGCGTCAAACGACAATGGGTGCATAGAGTGAAACGTTTTGAATATTGACGTAAAGAAAAATTGTACTGAAGTTATTCGTACCCATCATTGAGTCTTGGGAGTTTCCTTGCATGCATTACCATTAATGCTTAAACAGTTTTTATTATCTCTACTACACCAAGATCTTTATAAAATTAAATTGAAGCGGAATCATTTAGACACTCCAATATGCACCATGACACATCCGGGTCCTAAGGATATTTTATAAAGTAAGGAAATTATTCTTAGCTATATATTGAATATTAAAAACAATTAATTTTATTTATAAATAAAAAAAGACTTTAATTAAATTACGATATTCATATTAAAACATTTGTCGCAATTCCGCACTCTTATACGTCACGTGACAGCATATACACGAAGTCACGTGATTCTGATAAATAGTGTTTTGACGGAAAAGAATTTGCTCAATATATCGAATACTCTTTTTTGGTAGTTTTAATCTTTTTTCTTACAAAATTTTAGTAAATTCAGTTGCAAAATTAAAGCAGAGATAGTAAATAGGTATGTAATAATTTGCTTTTAAACAATTTGATTCCCAATTTATGAAGTTAGGGTTAGACATTATAATTTAGAAATTTAATTAAAATAAAAAATGATAAAATTTGATTAATGAATTATTAAATTAAATAAGATACTTATTTTAGATTTGAAGTGATTAAGAAATTATATTAAAAATAACACATGTATATAATCTAAAAAATAAACACCAAACCACAGATTAAAGAGTATACTCTAATCTGTGACCAAACATTTCATCTCTTACATAGGCAAAGGAAAACAAATTGGATCATAAATTTATCAAACGCATTATTTTGAGTATATATAACAAAATGGATAATTATAGTTTGTATAGATCCTATTAGATATTAAAGAATTTATAGATGAAAACAAATACATTAAATCACTTATCAGAATTCCAATTAATTAGATTGCCAGTTTATCAGATCATACTTGTGAAGATGCCTTTCTATTCCTTATAATTCCTTCTTGCCATAATGATAGCATGTTTGTTATTCCGGCCTTCTTTTGACTTCAGTTTGTACAGTTGTTTGTGTAGAATGTGATATACTGTAATTTTATTGCATTGTAGTAACTGTGTTATCATATATTACTATTATAATTCAATTTGTAAAGAAAATGAATCATATGATTCCAATATAATTCTATTATTCCTATGTCAAGATTTAGAGTAAAGAAATAGATATTTAAATAAATTCAAAATCTTATGAAAAATTTTTTATATAGATATTTTATTAAAAAAATTGGTTTGTTCAATAAAATATTAAAATATCTATATAAAAAAAAACTAGCATAAGTGGTTAAATTGATTTGAGTTTTGAAAGAATAGTGATAGTAGTACATATAAAAATTAATGATGTGGAACATATAAATGTCAACAAAATAAAAAATCTTTATTTTTGGATTTTTTTTACAGATATATCAAATAAGCAATGATTATAATATTTATACTCAGTATATCATGCATTGTATTTTTTTCCTAAATATTCGAGTATATTGGAATAAATTTTTTCATTTATATATATATAATATGTTTTTTTTTAACTTTTTTAATGAATATGCAATCAATTAACATGATCATAACAAACTTTTTGGACTAAACTTCAAGGAATAATAGCCAAATAGATCCTAATTTTGCCAAAATAATCTTTGATTATAATTGAATTTTAATAATTTCAAATAATTTAGACTAATATTAGCAGCATCTCTGAATTATGAAATAAAGTAATAATTAAACTAAGAGTGGCGCCATCTATGAATTAATAATTGAACTATAATTTTTAACTAATTTATCAGAAGAAAAAAAAAGATGAAGCACTCTTAGTTTAATTATTAGTTTTTTTGTTATTCAGAGAGAGTGCTAACATTAGTTTAAATTTTTTGAAATGATTAAAACTCTCTTGTAATCGTTTGCTATTTAGACAGAATTAGGATCTATTTATCATAATTTTTTGAATTGCTTATCATAATTGAATTATTATGTGATAGCACCAGAAATAATTTTCTTTAAATTTTATTGAATATGGTAATATAAATATTTGAACAAATGGTCTTTGACTTACAACCAGGATTTGAAATCTAATCCACTGTTGTAAGTCAGAATAGTTAGAAGTTGAAAATGCCCAAAATTTATGATTTCTCACTGCTAATATTTGCTAGGACACTATATGTTATCTTAATAAATATAATAAACACAAAACTACAAGAACCAGAAACAAAAAAAAAAGACAATTACTGTATATCATGCTACTACTCTAACCCTGGAAATTTCATTGACCAAGCACTAAATTTTTCCCTGACATTGTCATCATAAGTACAAGTGGTCATAAGTCAAGGAGGACTATCTGTACTACTTATTCACAACTTTTTAGTACAAATTCAATTTGTCATAAATTAATATTTTCCTTTATAAATTTGATACAGAGATGTATCCAATGTTGTCATTTATCTAGTTCATCTGAACTGGCATTTAAAATTTACTTGATTTGCCAAACTGCTTGGTGTAGGTGCAAAAACTTAAAAATCGGTTAAATTCTTGCAAGCTTGCTAAATATTTTACAGTGTAAGTGAAATTAAAAGCAATAATAAGTTATTATAGTGGTCACGATTACAATTCATTAAAATTCATGCCTAATATTATTTGAAAATAGTCGACTGCAGTGGAAACCTGATTCCTTTATCTTAATCTCAATGTGTCCTAAAATAACATATATTAATAAGAAATTACACTTTTTTAATGCATGCTGTACCTGAAATCATATGCAAAACCTCTGTTTTAAATTTAAAAATTGGAAATATTTTTTTGTTTGTTTACATAGAGTATTAGCATATATCATCATATCTCACAACATGGTGTCGAGAAAATGCAAAAAATAAACAGGAAAAAAGTTAAAGTAATTTAGTATAAATTTGATGATAAACATAAAACATAGCATCAAATGACAATGAGTGCATAGAGTGAAACATTTTGAATATTGACATAAAAATTATTCAATATATAATATATATTAAATATAATTATTTAAAGTAAAATTATTTAAAATTGCAATAAAATGAATAAGAATTACTAAAGCTGTAGACATTCTGCAACTAATCAGAGTAAAGAAGTGAGTTTAAGCACTAAGCAGAAATAATCCCTTTATTTCACAAAGGAACATTTTCGACCATTCATAACTGGTCTACATCAGCTAATGTAGACCAGTTGTGAATAGTCAAAAACATTCCTTTGTGAAATAAAGGTATTATTTCTGCTTAGTGCTTAAGCTTGCTTTTTTCTCTGAATAAGAATTATTGTTTAAAATCCAAAATATAAACTGAAAACATAAAAAGCATTTCTGGAAACAGAATATTTAGATAAAAGGAAATGAAAAACCCACTCAGTAAGATAAACTGTTAAGCAAAACTGTTTCCAGGTATCTGTGTAGCCTTCCTCATAGTACTATAATTATAATTGAGGCAGACTATGTAGATAGCTAAAAATGTTTTTGATTAAACAATTTATTTTATTGAATGGGTTTTAAGCGACTCGAAAAATAAATAAACGAAATTAGAATGGATCTAGGTAGACTCACTCAATATACAAAAATCAACACATCCACAAAACTTATGAAATCTATTAGATATTATAAAATAAATAATACAAGACCTCTTATATAAAAGTTATCTATAAGTTATATTTATAGATAGCATATTTTATTCTTAAATACAGTAGAAGATAAACCGTGAAAACCACAACATACACATTAAAAAAGTTATCTATAAGTTATATTTATAGATAGCATATTTTATTCTTAAATACAGTAGAAGCCGCTTATTGTAATCATGGATATTGTTATCAAGCGTTTATTGTTATCAAAAATCTCCTGGTCCCAAATACTACGATTTGAAAACGAACTCATCCTGTTCGTTTTCAAATCGTAGTATTTGGGACCAGGAGATTTTCAGTTTTATATTTCAGTTCTATATCACAAAAATAAAATTAAAAAATAAAAGAATTTCTTTTTTAAATAAAGATTTTCAGTTATTGTCATCAGAATTGATACAGCACTATAAAATACCACATTTAAAATTAAAAAAATATCTCAGATAATACTAAAATATTGGTTAATACACCGTGAAAACCACAACATACACATTAAAAAAGTTATCTATAAGTTATATTTATAGATAGCATATTTTATTCTTAAATACAGTAGAAGCCGCTTATTGTAATCATGGATATTGTTATCAAGCGTTTATTGTTATCAAAAATCTCCTGGTCCCAAATACTACGATTTGAAAACGAACTCATCCTGTTCGTTTTCAAATCGTAGTATTTGGGACCAGGAGATTTTCAGTTTTATATTTCAGTTCTATATCACAAAAATAAAATTAAAAAATAAAAGAATTTCTTTTTTAAATAAATATTGAAAAAATAATAATATTTTGTTGTTATAAAAAAAAATCTAAGTCCAACAGCAAAATCACAACGCCTGAAACGATACAAATCAGTTTAGCACGTAAACAAGACAACACATTATTCACAAACAATGAAAAGACATTCTACAGAAACATAAACATTAAAGACCCTAGACAAGCACAAAACAGAGAAATACCAACACAGCAATCACTCACTAGCTTCTGATCTGCCCTGTGGGCAGTGCCAGTTATACACAACCAGAGAACCAGCTGCGGTGCCTTTAGGTGGTTTTATCGCACGTCTTGCCCTTATGAATGGTGCAGCTTTACTGTTGCCAGATCTGGCGATTTTTAATGTTTTTTTTATAACGAAATATATAGTTTAAAATTGCTGATATAGAGATTTAGCCACTTTATAATTCCCTTTATCAAAAAAAAAATAACTTATTTTTGATATAAGAATTTTCTTATTATTGCTCTAGTTCTTTGTGATTTTTCAGTAATATTGGCCAAACATCTCATACATCTCATACACGAACCAAACGACACACCTCCCTTTCTTACACAAGGCATCACTTTCATGAAACCCAAGAGCACAAACACTGGAAACCCATCACAGTACAGACCAATCACATGCCTACCAACACTATACAAAATTTTAACCTCATGTATCACCAACAAAATATACACACACATCGAAGAAAACAACATTCTCACAGAACAATAGAAAGGTTGCCAAAATTACCCCAAGGGTCACGGTTTCCCTCCACATCACAAAACTCCTTCCAAGATTTCAATTTACTATTTCGGATTTTTTTCTGATAAGCTCTTTTTGCAAAAATGTACTCCCTGTGTAAAGAATCCTATTCTTTACACAGGTAGTACATTTACAAGAAGAAGCTCCCTATTGTTGTTAAGAAATATTAATCCATGCATCGCCATAAAATCCAAAAATATCTCTCCTCGTCTGTTTTGTAAAAATTTATTTAGAAGCATTATAAATTCAAATTATTAATAAATTTTAATCAAAAGTGTTAAAATACCTTATAATATTTTGTAGAAGTATCACTTTGGAACATAGTAATAGCTTTTGTATCTAATCTCCAATAATGATGCTTTTTCTGTAAATAAAATACAAAACACTTTACTATTACAAACTAAAATTAATAATAATAATAATAATAATAATAATAA
>AYEL01083744.1:0-27510 GCA_000484575.1 Olivierus martensii
AAATTTCTTTATTATTAACAAAGTTTGTCTTATTAATTAAGAATATATTTCTTTATAAAAAATAATTATGAAATTTTCGGGATAAGTGGAAAGAACAAATTATAAATTATCTGATGCACTCATTGATGAGACTGTAATATATAATTAACCATGAGAAAATATATTTTTCTAAATAAATTCCAACAGAATTCAAAAATTTGTCTTGAATCTTAATTATTTGATTCCATATGCTGATTCCACTGGGAACTTCTTCACTATTCAAATGGAAAACATGATCTTCACTTAAGTCATTCTGGGAATTAAAGCATGTTCGCTAACTTGGCACACATTAATTCATCTCCTTCCAATCATTTTCTCAAAGATTAATTTAGCGTTGTTGGATAATCAGTCTGCTGTTGCCTTATTTCTTAGCAACAGTACAATTATTCTGCATTTTATATCCAATTAATTAGGAGTAATTCCAGAAGTTTCTATTGAATTTAATTAAAATACTCCACTGGGATTAGAGTTTCATCAGAGGCGTTAAAAGATATCACTGAACTCGGGAGAAAAATTTACGTGGGAAAAATAATTTTAAAGTTATAAGGTTCATATTATCCCACTTCAGACTCTAAATTTCAGCACCTTCCTTATACGATTAATTAACGTGTAAAAAAATTGCAGGATGATGTTGAGCCCTTTTGAATCCTGGGCCTGGAGAATTTTACCCCATCATCCCCCATCTCTCATCGACCCTGCTTTCGCTGTTCATTTGAAAGTGTACCTGCCTTGAGACATACTGCCATGAACTCCACTTAATTCTTTCTTGACGTCATTACATATTCTATCTACTGGCAAACGATCATACAGTTTAGAAACAAAAAATTCAGTTGTTTTTCTTGCTGAAAAATGTGATGTCAGTACTTGGTGGATCTAAAGTCATTCAGATACATTACTAAGGGTATAATTGCAATGATTATAAAACCTATAGACAATCTATAGCTTAAAGTGCATAAAAAAATCAGAGATGAAATTTGGTATTGTTTTTGAAATATGCATACCTTTCATACGAATCTTTAACACAATGGAATCGATGACTGCAGATTAAATTACATGTCGGTAGGGTGGATTGTTAACTCTAATAAAGAGTCATTATTATACCCAACATACTCGAATATATCACTGATTTGACTCCTGTTTTTTGTGATCATTGACTTATAGATCCAAACGAATTAGTAGTACCAAATGAATAAAGACTTTCTTTTGTTTGGTACTACTATTACTGGGACTTTACAAAATTATACCATCTTGTGGCTCAAAATCATCTTGCACACAAGTTATTTTGTGTATTTTTCATGTCTATCACTATTCTTTAGTCTAACCGACCTATACATATTAATTTATTTTTTTTTTTTTGCATATTTTTATGCCCCCTTTCTAATCTGGGAGATTACTAAGGGGGCGGGGCCAGTTCCAATCATAGGCTGCACCCACACCCATGGAGGGGGGCTGGATGGTGAAGGACAGAGATCACCAGACCAGGCCAGTATCCCGAAAAAATCCGGGACCAGACTTGGGACGCGAACCTGGGTCCTCCTGCGTGACACACCAACACATTACCACTTGGCCATCCAGCCGCCTCGTGCTAATTTGTTGTTCAGAGAAATGATCATTGTTTTATAGAGTCCATTGCAAATGTTTTCACTGATAAAACTGCCTAATTTTGACATGTGACTCTAGATTGACAAACATCTGGACAAACTGAGAAATCTCGTAGAAAAATTTAAAGATGAATGTATTTTGGTTACAGGTATGAGCTGTCAACCAAACGGATGGATGAGGAAATGACTGTAATCAGACTGATTGATGATTCACTCACCTCCACTGAATTTCCCTAAAATCATTTGATAAAACTATCCAGTGGTAAATAGCAGATTAAAAAAGGAATATTCTGTTTTATTTTCATGTGCAAGAAATAGCATCACATCACAAACATCACTGACAAAAAAAAAAAAATAGATACATTAAAATGGAAGATGTTTATCAAATTTATAGATTTTTGTGTTATGTTAATTACTATATATCCTCCTTATCTACTGATTGATGCAAAATTATTGTCTGAAAAATAATACCTAACTTAATCTACCAGAAAGCCAACAGCTCAACACATTGCACAATCTATTAAATAAGTTATAAAATTGAAATATTTGAATTTTTTAATATTTTTTTTAGAACGGGTATTTTAAAAGAATATTTAATAGTCACAAACTCTGAGTTCAGCTTATAGAAACTCAAATCATAAGGATTTATAAAATTTTATTGCATAGTCTTCGAGATATTTCAGTGTAAAGTTGTACGTGAAACTAATGAGTAGAGACACGTATTTTGAGTATTTTGCAATAGATGCTAAAATTCACAATAGAAGCTAATTTATGCGAACTTCATAAAATACGTGAAATAGATGCTAAAATCAGAAATAAATCTAAACTTAGTTAATTTTAAAAAATTGTTGTTATAATATAAATGTATATAACAATACCTTTTGTCAAGGCTTTTGTCTATGGTTATTTTCTATGGTGTTGTGGCTACAGTACTGCCATTATATGCCCACGTGGTTGTCACAAATTCTATTTATTCCATTAGTGTTTGTCAATAGGCTGGTACCTAAACTAAGCATTTTTTTGATGTATGTGTCAACATTAAGAAATTTAACAATTGTAAAATAAATTTTTTTAACCTTAAAATACCATGGGGCATATCAAAATTAATATTTGTGAGAGAACAATCGCATACAAGGCTCACGAAATGTATATAAGTAACGCTAACATTTTAATGTGCAGACATTATAATTGTCGAATGGAATGTTTCAAGAAAGATAACATGGAAAAGCATCTGAAATCGGTAAATCACTGGAAGGCAGTTTCCAAGCATTCTACAAGTACGAGTATTATCCAATACACGATCACAGTCATTATAAATGTAAAGATAAAAATAACCAATGATAAATAGGAATTTATCAAAGACACGGTTAATGTGTGTGTCTCAAAGCTGATATAACACTGGAAAAATTAGATGTAGTACCTCACTAAATATATTTAAGGGCCGGGGGATTACTCATGTGCCAATCATTTGTAAAGAATAAGGTGCGTCCCAAAAGTATAAAGCCAACAACATTTTTACACGAAAAATAAAGAATATAAAACTTTTTGATTTATATTTACTTTTATTGTATTGTATCATTTAAAATAATCGTACAAGAACAGAAGTTTTGTTTTTTTCTGGTAACAAAAATAAATTAAGAAATTATATTCAAATTAAAATAGTTAAAGACTGTCCCATAAACAAAAGCCATAACTGATATTTCTCAATAAATATAAATATATTCAAATCCTATACTAATCAGCCATATTTAATCCCTTTATTTTTAACGGATTTTTAATGATTCGAATTAATTTGAACTAATTTTAGCGCCATCTCGTAATTAGAATAGTAATTAATTTGATTAAATCAATGAGTGGCGCCATCTATTAATTAATAATTAAACTAGAATTTTAACTAAATTATCTGAAGAAAAAATCTGCCTCGGCCCGGGATCGAACCGGGGACCTTTGGGCTAACGTCCCAACGTCATAACCGCTAGACCACCGAGGCCAACCCTTTTTTGGTTATTACCTGATTAATTCTCTCAGGCATAGATTTAATTAAATTTTGCAGCATGTTAAGGTGAATTTCTTTTCATTTTTTGATAATGGCATCCTTTAATTGATTAATTATTTCATATTGTTGGCCATTGATATAAATATCCGAATGTTCGCTATTTAAGTAAAACAAAAAATTTCTGAAATTTCAAAAGCTATTTTCTCGAAAATGCTAGAGCAGTGGCCCCCAATATAGGGGTGATTCTTCATCTACTGTTTATTCTCTTTCAGATGACAAAATATCGGCAAAATCCCAGACAATTCGGGTGTTCTCTTGTTAGATAAAATTTACAGATTTTAAATTAAATAAAAAAAATATATATATATTTATTTACAGCCTGTAAATGATATTTTGCATGTGCTTTCAGATTAATCAGCCTATTGTTTATTCGAACTGAAATTCAATCCCATAGAAGCCAATTAACAGGGAATCTACTTTATATTAAATAAGTGTTAAAGAATTTTATTCTTCATTGTTATTGATAGATAAATAGATGAGCTTCTGTACAGATGAACTACTGCTTTAGACACAATCTAGGTATGAAAATTAGTTACTTTTATGTGCTAACAATACCATGACTGCTATAGGAAGTGCTACCTCTGCTTCTTGGTCTGCCATTTTAATTTTCCTAATTTCGTAGCAGATAATGGAATTTTTGCTACAAATCCAGTTATATTATCATCATATAGCTATGTACATGATTTGAAAATATCTTTTTATGAATGATTAACATTTATTTATTGAATTAATATTCATAATTTTGATTTTTGATACTTCATATTTGAAAAAACATGCAAACCTGAAAAGTCATTACACAAGAACTCTTAAACTAAGAAGTATCTGTATTTAATCTAATATGATTTAAATATACAAAATCTTAAAAACTACATAAAACTACATAATGTAATATCTAAAGTAAAAAGGTTTTCATTATCTTAAAAACTGTTTTGAGATTATTAATACTCCTATTAATTATTTTGATTTTAAACTTCAAATCTTATATGTATTTTTAAATGTAAATATAAATATTTATTTGGAATATTTATTAATTTATTTAATTTATACATAAAAAAACTATATTCACCTTGTTCTCCAATGAATGTTATTTCAAAATTTTTACACCAATCACTTATTCCAAATCCTTTTGTACATTTCATAGACTACAAGAGATATTAACTGTAGATTATTAAAATTATACATTAATCTAGTGTTATATTGATATAGTATTTTTAATTTTAAATAAAATTAAATTTCAAAAGCATTAATATAAATTATATATAGAAAAGTTTTATGAAGCTTCTTTAGTATTATTGTAAAATATATGAGTTGGTTTCTAATATTATTTAACTCACAATTAACAATATTTTAGAAATAAATAATGTGATGCTGATTATAGGTACAATATTTACACTCATTAAATACATTATCCTTAAAAATAATCACCCATCCAACAAAAGTATACCAAATTTTGATACAATATTTTTGATACAAAATTTTGATACAATATATTTTGATACAATATTTTTTGCATTGAATTAAGTGCAGTTCAATGATCGAGATAAGTAATACTATATAAGCATATAAATCATTACAATAATGCATCAGAGAAGGCAGGGAGACTCAACGTAACATGTTAATTAATAATTAATGGTAATTTTTCTTACAATTAAAAACTTAAATACAGGTGCTCCTCACTTAACGACTGGGTTTCATTCAACTCGGTCATAGAACGAATTGGTTGGTAAACGAAAAACTTGTTCCTATATTAAAATATTGGAAACAAACTTCAAATTAAAAATTTATATCTTAATTACGCACAAAGTACAGTAATTTTTCTTCAGTGTTTTGGAACTACGAGTGCGGGGAAATTACAAACAAAAGTCGTAAGCGAGGAACTACGAGTGTGGGGAAATTACAAACAAAAGTTGTAAGCGATGCGTATGAGCAAAAACCAAATATTCCATTAAAAAAAATAGTCTTAAACTACGGACGTAAGTTCGAGCAGTCGTTAAACAGGTAGGTTGTTAAGTGAGGAGTACCTGTATATAGAGCAGTCATTATACAGGTAGGTCATTAAGTGAGGAATACCTGTATACTATATCAAAATTATATTCATCTTCAATATTCAAAATAAAAGTTAATTCTAATCATATATTATGTGCAGTTAATACATTTTGTTACATCTATCATATATATATATACATTTCAAATTAATTAAATTGCATTTATTTTGATACTATTTATATGAAGATTATAATTTTATAGAGAGGGCATTATTACTTTTATACAGTATTATTGTATGAAAGTATACATGATATTTACCCATTGTCAGAAACAGCTGCCTTTAAAGATCTTAGTAATAATTATATAAGTTATTACTACATCAAGATAAGTACTATGAACGTATGGACCCAGCTGCAAAACAGATACAGACATAGTGGCTACCAGCACAAGTCCCCTCAACGTATAAGTTATTACTATATCAAGATAAGTACTATGAACATATGGACCCAGCTGCAAAACAGATACAGACATAGTGGCTACCAGCACAAGTCCCCTCAACGCGTCAAAGCGGGCCCTCCTCGAGGGAATGACCACTTTGTAAAGCACAATTATTAACAAGCATAATTTATTTGTAAATTTTGTATATAATTAAAAATTTATTTTTATGCTGCATTTAAGATTTAAAAAGAAAACCAGTGCATATACAGTCATCCCCAAAATTACATCATAGATCATATTGCAATGTCATTCCAAATGATGCAAGTCAAGTTAAATTTTTCCCATAAAAACAATGTTAAAATGGACTGATTTTTTCTAGACAAGAAATTTTGACCAAATAAAAAAAAATAAACAGATGTATGTATGTATGTATGTATGTATGTATGTATGTATGTATGTATGTATCTGTATGTATGTATGTATGTATGTATGTATGTATGTATGTATGTATGTCTTACAAAAAAATGAAATTTGACAAATCAAGTGAAAATTTAAGAAGGAAAAGGTTTTTACTCATTAAACTTTATCTAGGAGGGCATCAAAGTAATTATTAATATGCAATCATAGAAATTAGAGTACACAAGTCTTTGACCATGGCTTAATGAAATCAAACACTCAGATTTTGAGAAATAAATATCTCTTCATTCTTGCAGATATAAAAACAAGCAAGCATCCTCTTTATTCATTACTTTGTTGCTGCTATTCATGGCATATTTGAACCTATTCTTAATAATCTTAGTAAAGTTTCATTGGGTTCAAGCCCCTCAGTTAATTTTGAAATCATCATAGTCTAATCTACAATCTCAGGTCTGCTAAAATCAGATTCTTAAAGTATATTTTGCTTCCGAATTTTCATAAACTTGTGGAATTTGATCTCTTGAAATCTGGACCAATTAGAAGTTTTTCAATTTACAGATTTGAATAAAAAGTTCCCATTATAAACCACAGTTTTTGTATAAATTCTGAAATCCTGAACTGCTGATGTAATATATTAAATAATTATATAGTTTTTACACAGCACTTTTTTCTTTGTAAAAGTCAGGTATCAGTATTTCTTATAACCTGATTGCATTCAACAGATTGGCCACATGCCATTATATTGGTTTTTAGATGATAGTAAAACATACCCAACAGAACTAATATTTTAACTAATTGCTGATAGCAGGAATAAATATAATGCCTAAAATAATAAATAAAAATAATTATTATTTACTACATATAAATAATGATTTACCTATAAAAAATAATTGTTGAGTGCTATTACATCCAACATATACAATCATAAAAAATAAATGCTGGTTTTACATAATACATGCACTGCAACATTCTACTATCATAATGTTTAAAATTTTTAACAATTTATGAAATTTTATAATATTTGAAAATGAAATGGCATGTTCACATAAGTCTGCAACTCAAGAAATTCTGATATTTTCAAAATTCAATAACATGTCAGAAATCTGAAAAAATGTTAAGTATTCTAATTTATATAAAATTTGAATGCTAAAAAAACAATACTTTTCCCAAAAAAATTATCAAAAATAATTCATTTTTGCACTCTCATCACATATAATGAAGTTAATATTTAATCAAAAATTTAACTTTAGTTTAATTACTAAAAGATACTTTGTAAAATATAATTTGCACAGTTTCTGCTAAATTCAAAAATTATCATTGCAAATAATATTTGGATATTATAATAAAGAACAGAATTTGTTTGATTTTTCACTTTAAAATATCACACTAACTTTATATTTAAAATGAAATACAGTTGATTCTTGTTATTCACAATAGTTACATTCTGTAAATTCTTCACAAATACTGAATCATTATGCCTATGGGAAATATAGAGTTAGATTCCTGAAAACCTTTCTTCCTAACATTTTCATCTTTGCCTTATGTGTTTTCTGTTTAAAGACACCATATTTAATGTATATTACAGTACTTATGAATAATCCAGTATATTTAGTGTATAGTACTATATAAAGTATTATAATTACAGTAATCCTTATTTAATTTTTTTAAAAACTAACTATGTAATAAATAAAAATCTTAGTTTTGATGGGTGGTTGTTTGATATGGCAGCTGACACTTTGTCTTCCTGAATTGCATTGAAAAACTGTCATTCTTGTCTTGCATTGTCATCAAGTTTTTACTTAAAATTTTTTAAAAATCTCAGTGTAAGGAATAAATGCACAGGAAGTTAAGCACTTAAATTTGAGGCTGCGTTTAAGCATGGGATCACATTATTTTGTGGGATTTCCAAACAATAAGAACAGGCTTTTTGGCTTATCTGTGATCTATAGAGTGAGCAAGGATAGGTAATGAGTCTTTTCAGGCAGAACAACAGAAACTACATTTGGTAATAAACAACTTCTTTTATTAGAGAAATGTTTAAGCATGGGATCACATTATTTTGTGGGATTTGCAAACAATAAGAACAAGCTTTTTGGCTTATCTGTGATCTATAGAGTGAGCAAGGATAGGTAAGGAGACTTTTCAGGCAGAACAACAGAAACTACATTTGGTAATAAACAACTTCTTTTATTAGAGAAGATTTACAGTGGTAACAGTATTTTCATTGCTCAGCAAAAATCTGTGAATAAGTGTGAAAGTGCCATGGAAATTGAATTTGTGATTACAAATAAATTTTTGCGAATAGCCAAATAAGCAAATAGGGAATCCATGAATACCAAGAATCAACTGTAAATTGCATTTCACTTTAAATATTGCCTATAATAATTTGACTGTTTAAATTATCAGATTAAATATAGAGTATAATAAAAAATAATAATAATAATATTTAATATAAAAAGTTATAAATATAAATTAAATAAAAATATTGCATTTTTTTTATTTTCAAGTTATTAAACTTTTATAAAAATTTTATGTTTTGGCATCAATACTTAAAAATTTTCTTTACTAAGCAGAAAATGATATAAATTATAAATTTACATATATAGACATAACTAATAATATATTATTAAAATCAAAGTTCGATACTAATATACATTTTACAAAGGTGTATTCTGCACTTCTACAGGAAATCTGCCTTCTTAACCCATTTTGATAAAGTTTATATTCATATTTAGGATAATAGTTATAATAGGCCATTATGGTTTTCCAAAAAACTAATGTGTAATTAATAGTATTATACATTTATCGCTAACGAATAAGTAGGTAAAGGTAAAGTATTTAACGAATAAGTAGGTAAAGGTAAAAGGAACGGGCAGATGTATACGAAGTACCGATAAGAGACCGGACGAATGGCAATCACCTGAAATACATAGGTGTTACAACGAGAACATTAGAGCAGAGGCTTCAAGAACACAAAAACGACATCCGGAAAGGAAATATGACAACAGCGTTAGCGGTAGAGGCATATGGAAGTAATATTGAGATAGAATGGGATAATGCTAAAATCTAGAACAGGTAGATAGGGAAGAGCATAAATACCTAACAGAGGCATTGGAGATAGTGAAAAGACAAAAGGATGAGAAGTTAGTAAACGAAAAAGTAACAGAGATACCAAAACCATCTAACAGAGGCGTTGGAGATAGTGAAAAGACAAAAGGATGAGAAGTTAGTAAACAAAAAAGTAACAGAGATACCAAAACCATGGGAATACGCCATGAAGACGTGAATCTGAATTATAGAATGACTAGTGTTTTATATAATAAAGGATTCTTTATAATTGTGAGTAATAATATTTTATAGAAAAATACTGGTTGTAACCATAGTAACCAGGTTGTTAGAAAATATTGTGTAGTTTTTACAATTGATTATTTATAATTTGAATCGAAATTCTATGGAACACGGAATTCTGTATTCTTGTTCTTTTTCTTTTTATCTGTTAAGGAGTTCTAAAAAACTGTATGTAAAGTGTTTATGTGAACCTGAGGATGGCTTGTGAAAGCCGAAAACGTTAGTTCTGAAATAAAAAGTTTGAAGTAAATTACTCTGCTGCTTGTCAGTGCTTTAAAATATAATAGTATTTATAGTATTATAACTGAAAATTGTAAGAAACAATAGTTTTAATATTTTAGGTGAATATTTCAAACATTTTTTATCTAATGCAAAGTAGTACCCACTTTGAAAACTTTTAAGAGAATGAGTAAAATCCCTGAAGGTCACTAAAAAATAGCAATAATTATCTATTTTCAAAACTGTCTTTTAATTGGATTAATTAAAAATAAGGGATTAAATTATATTTCATCAAAATCATTATCTTCATAATATATATTGGAATACAGTGGTACCTCGGAAATCACTGATTTTTAGATTTATAAACTTTTCAATAATTTTAATATTTTCAATTATAATACACATTTGGTCAACTTTATGAGAAAATGATAATGGAAAACTCCAGAAGTTTGAATCATTCATTATTTTTAAATGATTGAAGATAAAAGGTTAATTGATGTATCATTAATATCATCTTTGTTAATATGATCATTCTGCTAATTTCATAAAAATCTCAATAAATATTTCTGACTATATTAAGAATGTATCTTACATATTTGAACATCTACCATCTTAACTTATTGAAGCTGTGTGTTAAATAATATGGCATAAAAAAAAAAACATCTTCAACATATAATATGCAAAGTTTCATTAAATAGTAAATCCCTGATTTTTAGATTTATAAGCTTTTCAATTTTTATTATATTTTCAATTATAATACACATTTGGTCAACTTTATGAGAAAATGATAATGGAAAACTATACACTAACTCTACTTAATGTTTTTCAAAAATTTCACTAAGATTCCAATAGAGGCAGTTTTCCTATGGAAATATGAAATATTCCTTTATATATAATATATATTCTGCAATAATTTATGAAATTTATTATTTTAATAAAAATTCTACATTTGCATTATTTTTACTGTTGTATATAATGAAACTCTTATTTTAAAACAAAATAATTTATTATAAATTATAGCCTAAGTGTATTTGTTCTTTGGAAATTTTATATACAGATTTATAAAATTTATTTTAAAAAATTTATAACTAGATACTATAGTAATTCTTAGTTCTTATTTCTGAAAAACAAAAAATTGCTAAACATAATATTTAAATTAATAAAATAAATAAAAAATAAATTATACTTACAGAATCTAATAATTTTTCTCTTGAAATTTTCAATGAGAGTTTATCATGAAAATGCTTTTGATGAAGTTTACGAATTTCGTGATAAAAGAAATCTTGCTTGTCTTTGAATGTTTCTGAACCACCTTTAAGAAAAAGGAAACTTAATGTATTGTCTATAAAACTCTATAAACAATATTACATGAGCTACATATCATACTCTTAGAGATTCTATAATTACATATTAAATACTGTTCTCCAATCCATGATATATCATATTTTTATAAAAAGTTAAAAAATGAAAATTATGGCAAGAAAAATAGCAACCATATTTTTCAAATGCATATAAGAAATGTAAAAAAAATGTTAAAATAAAAGTTTCTATAGAAACATTATTCAAATAGTTAAACCAAAATAAGAACAAAAAAATTTAGTTTTGTGATTATTGTATACTGAGTGGATTTCTATTTTGCCAAAATTGGCAAAATAGAAATCCATGCATATACAACAATCACAAAACTAAAAATTTTGATATTTGAGATCAATGCAAAATAATCAAAGAATATTTATTCTAATCAATTGACAATCAAGATTATGTTATTTTTTCATTGAATCAATTTGTCTTTGTTTGCATTGTATTTAACTGTTACAAAATGATACAACTATTTTACTTATGAACATAAAAAATAGCATTTTATGTTATATAAAGGAAAATATGAAATATTTTATTATCTATATATTATTTTGATATTTAACTATACTGGATGTTTACACATACAATATGACCCCATTTTGAGCAGGGGATATATTCCAAAAAAAAAAAAAATAAGAACTAAATGAAACAGCTTTAAATGAGTGCATCTTAATATGTAAATAATGATTATAGGTGAAACAGGACAGTGAATAAATAAATATATGTAAGATCGGAAGAGCGTCGTGTAGGGAAAGAGTGTAGATCTCGGTGGTCGCCGTATCATTAAAAAAAAATTTTTTTTTTTAATTTTATTTTGTAACATTATATTATTACTATTGTATTACATTAATTATAGACATTTTTTATTGTTATATTGATTTGTATTCGTAAATAATTTATGAAAATCAAAAATATTCGAGTAAATAATTTATGCTTGTTTTAAGGAAGGTTCTTCCTCATTTGATAACTTTTTGTTTTTTAGTTAAAATATCATCTAACATTGTTTGCCTTTTCCTCTTTCATTCAGTAAGCAATTGTCATAATTCGAAGTGGCAGAGTAATCCACCTTGACCTTATCAAGCTATAGTTCGAAGTGGCAGCATTCAGATTAAAACTAAAATGGAATAATTGTTATTTTTATTACTGTAAAATAACATTGATGATGACTGTTCATATATATGAATTCTGACCGCAGCAGACTTTCGTATGTACTGCGCTAGTATGAACTATAACTGTAGCAGACTTTCATATGTATTGCAATGCACTGCTATCAAACTCACCACGAGACAGCATAGAAGTGAGTATCAAAGCAAAAAATTTGTGCGATTTCAGATTTATGTGAATATAACAATTTGAAAAACTGTGTCTTTTTTCTTTCTTTTGTATGGTAAGCTTGGTGGCTAAATTTTGATTGCCCCTTTCCAGTTTGAAAAACTGTGTCAAAGTCAATCAATTAAAAATATAGAATTAAAAAAAACTGCATTATATCAAAACAGCATTATACAGAGTAGTGTTAAGTGAGGTCTTATTATATATACATACATATATCATATATATATATGTATGTATAATTATGCATTTTATGAAAATATAGATAAAAAATAAACAGTAAAATTAGAAATCTAGAAATATCATATTATAGATTTTTTTTAGTTTATTTTATAGAATTTTATTTTTATTTATAATAAAATTTTCATAATTTATTTAAACAGTAATTCAACAATGAAAACATAAACCACAAGAAAAGAAAAATTTTGCCAATCTAGCAAAACAGAAATACAATAATACAGGTGATAAATTGCAAAACTATGCCAACTGCATAGACAAATGTGTGCCCATTAAGCTGTTATGGCTTTAATGGTTAATATTAGTATTGTCATTTTGGTTCTTCCATTATGAAATGAAAAAAAAGCTAATGACAGGTAATCAGATAAATGATAGATTGACTAAGTTACCTTGGTAACCACAAAAATAAAATTGACTAATAGAAAATAACCATCTCCCACCTCATAAACAGGAAGTTATTGAAGTGGGAGTTAGACATTGTATTATACAAAAAACAATAAAATTTTTTAGTAGTAATTCCTTGCAATTGTTCCATTCTTACTTAAATCTAACTTTATACAACAATTTAATTTAGTAATAAGATCAATCTACATGTTTCCTGTGTCATTTGTAATTAGTCAGCCATTAATATACTACTCATACAAAAATAAATTGATATTTGCTTAGATTATAATTTATAAGTATGTGACAATTTATAAGACTGAATTATTTTATTTTTCTATTTGCTTGCACAAATTTTGGACTGCGGGGGGTGAAAATGCATTTTAGGAGCAGGCTGCCACCTGATATCTGAATAAAAACAACCTTCCATTGGCCTTTCCATACTATATTGTATATTTTATGTTGTTTGAATTGATGGGATTTTGTCACTATTCACTTTTATACTTGGTTTAGACATAATTTATTTACACATTTTTCTTTTTCAAAATGAAAATATCTTTCAGTTGTATATATTTAAATATTTTATATATTTGAATCCATTATAAAAAGAAAATATAACTGAATTAAAAAAATGATATACAGACACTCCTCAACTTATGATCAGTTTATACTTACAATAGCAATGAAATTGATAAATTCTGTTATCAGTCAATACAATTAACCTGGGTTTGATTCCCTAACCAAATGGTCTGACATATGGAAAGCATTTTTTTTTTTTTTTGTCTGATTCTTACAGTTTTGTGTTCTTTATGTTTATTGAGATTATATATAATGTCCAATTAAACATTTGTAGTGAGAAATCCATAAATTTTGAGCATTTCTGACTTAGAAAATAGGGTTTAAAATTATTGAAATGAAACACTATCAAGATGAGAACTATTTGTATTAAAATCTTTTGTTTCAGCATTATTATAATATTGATCAAAGATTACTCTTTTGGTGGCCAAACAAATTAGTAGAATAGAACTTGACCCTTTTTTCACATTTATGTTTTTGGTGGGATTAGAAATAACTAATATAAACTTTAACTAAATATAATGTAATTGTGATATTTCCAAATATAAATATGAAATCTAGTATTTTTAATTATACAGGCAGTCCTTGATTTATAATGTGATTCAATTCGAATCCTGTCATCATGAGTCAAAGCAGTCATAAGTTGAAAATGAACTGTCCAATGCCAATATTTATTATTATACTCCACTTTATTATAAGAAATTTAATAAATACAAAAATACAAACAGTACACCAGAAACAAAAAGTATGCTTTTTGTATATCAGACCATTGTTCTGGGATATGAACCCTTCATCAATAGTACTGACCAATCAGAGAATTTATTAATGATATTATCTTCATAAGTGGGGGACTATCAGTATAATACAGTTTTGAAAAACAAGCTTCTGAATGAATTCTAAAGGAAATTCTAAATGAAATTTTAACTTTACTTTGATAGCATAAATCAAGAAATTTATTGAAATGATTATTTCTTTTAAATGGTTACTGATATTAACTTCTGAATGAATTCTAAATGAAATTTTAACTTTACTTTAATAGCATAAATCAAGAAATTTATTGAAATGATTATTTCTTTTAAATGGTTACTGATATTAAAATTTAATTCAAATAAATATTAATTATTGGAATATTTACCTATATTTTTCAATAAAAACTGTGTAAATGTAGCTGCTATGACATTTCTTTGCTTTGAAATTAATTCTACTTGGGGCTGACAACCATCATCTATTACTAACACTTGCTCTCCTTGATAATTATTTGCACTCTGAAACTGAAACTAGAAAAAATATTACTACTATTATTAGTAGTATAAACTGGAACACGTATATTGTAATTACATTGAAATAAAACAATTAATGCCTTATGTCTAACTATCGTAGAATTTAATTTTATATATTTTTTAATTCAATACTTTTCACTCTAAAGATTTTGAATATTATCTCATTCAATATATATGAAATAAGAAAAAATGAGATAAAGAATGAGATTATAAATATTTTTTGATATGAATGAAAAATATTTATTTATATGTTTTCATTAAATAAGATACCTGTACTGCATTTTGATGTACACTGACGGAAAAAAAAATCCCAACACCAAGAAAAAATTATTGTAGAGTAAATTTATTTATATGTTTTCATTAAATAAGATACCTATACTGCATTTTGATGCATTTACTACATTGTAAAGATTATATTTTAAATAAAAGTATACATTATTTAAATTTATTTGACAATCAAACTCTTCTACTCTTGGAAAACAGGTTATTCTTCTGAAGAAGAATGTTCACTTTTTTATAGATATAACAGTGCATGTAACAATTGTAATAATCTGTTTCCTTCAATCTTTAATATTTTCTTATGGATGTATTATACACATTGTAAAGATTATATTTAAAATAAAAGTATACATTATTTAAATTTATTTGACAATCAAACTCTTCTACTCTTGGAAAACAAGTTATTCTTCTTAAGAAGAATGTTCACTTTTTTATAGATATAACAGTGCATCTAACAATTGTAATAATCTGTTTCCTTCAATCTTTAATATTTTCTTATGGATGTATTATACATCAGAATAAAACTTTACAGCACTTAAGCAAGGTTAATTTTTATATTTAAAAGTTTTGTTCGGAGAAGCTGGTACTGATGAGGGACTTGAATGTAGTCTGAAAGTGCTTTACCAAAATAAAAATTAACCTTGCTTAAGTGCTGTAAAGTTTTATTCTGGTTTACGTGAAGCAAGAGGTGTTTATAAACTTATAATGTATTATACATACTGAATAAATTGTGCTAATGTTTTGTGGTCAGAGAAAACAAAGCCACTGAAGTGAATAATCCATATTGGGGTACTACACCCTTTTAATAATTATTAAGATCTGATTATCATACTTACTAAAATAAATAAAATACATCTGCCCACCAAAACAAAGTCAATTTATTATATCGGTGAATGTATGTTTGTGAAAGTACATCCAGCTTAATGTCACAGACAGCATTGTTTTTCTAACATTGAGCATCAGTCAATCCATTATATATAATACATCTGTGTATTTTCTTAAAAAGTTGTTTCTAAAAGAATTTTTTAATATATGAAAAAGCTAATAAATTTCTTTGTATTGTAAAAAATTATTTAAATTAGATACAAATAATCAACTTACTAAAACATGTTTCTGAAATTTACTTGAAACTCAAAATTTATATTAATAGATTTGAGTTATGCAAATAAATATCAGATTTCAGGATTAGGATTTTTAATTTAAACTCTGTTTTCTTAAAAAACAGAATTTTTTTATTTAAACTCTAACTTTAGAATCTGATATTTATCTTATTTTAAGTTCTGTTTCTTAAAACACTCTGCTAACCTGTTAAATAAAGTATACTTAATATATATTTGTTACTGTACTATTTTGAAGTTCAGAAGTCTTGCCATTTTGTTTAGAAAAATTTCATATTTATACTTTAAACTTAAATAATAACTGCTTAACTTTATAAACTAAAATAAAAATCAATTAATACAGCACTAATACGCAGTAATCAACATAAAAACAATTTATTATGTGAATTTTAAGCTAAGTTCTAACGTAATACTAATTAATTGCAAATTAATCTAACACAATGTAACGTCTAACTGACGAAACAAAATCAGAAATCGGAACTTATAACTAAAAGTGCCGATTAAGTGTTAGAAGTAAAATGAACAAACGATGTTAGAACTTACACTAATAATTTGGATTAAAATCTCAAACAAGTTAGATAATAACAAAATATAAATTTATTAGACTTGAAAACACTTACAAAAGTGTTAATAAAAGCTTTATTTAAACTCTAATAAAGCTATATGCATATTATATAATAGATAAAATTTAAAATGTTTGTGCTTTATTGAAACTATAATAAAGTAACAATAAATGAATCAACAAAACTTGTTTAATCCGACTCAAATCCTTTATTTAAACTTTAATAAAGCACAATGAAATAAAACCACAAAACTTAGGAACTATAATAAAGCAACAAACAAGTGGTAAACAAAACTTGTTTAATCCAATTCAAATATCTCAACACAATAATTTCATTATAAATACTACTAAACACATAAGGTTTGTTTTGAGTTCATTAACACTAAAATTTCTTAGGATTATTTTTCAAGAAAAATTACATTTTCCAAAACTGAATTACTCAAAAAAATTTAATGATTTGTTTTAAAAATAATGACTTCAGATAGTGTGACCAAAATATAGGCAAAACATTTATATTTTCTATCCAGTTGAAAACAATGGCATTTCTGAATGTAAATTCTTCAAAATGAGCACCAACGATATGCTTTCTCACAGCAGAAGGATCTAGCTCTGTTGCATTTTATAGGAATGATTGCTGTCACAGAAAATTATGCATAAATGATGGACTCAATTTAAAAATGGTTGTGGAAGTTTAGAGAATAATGCACACTCAGAACAGGAAATATAATCACTGCATAGCTCATAACTGCTGTAGATGAGCTTGTTAAGACTGATTGTGATGTAAGATATTTCAATATCTTTAGACTCACCATCAAAAAATAGTGGCCAAAATTGTTGTGCAATGATGTATTACTTTGCACAACAATGCCTGCCCACATGTATCACATGGAATGAAGTCATTGTCCTTCAGAAGTTCAAATGGGAAATACTGGAACATTAACAAAAACAAAAACAGTGAAATGAAAGCAATTTAATATATAATGAATTTTTGAAATAGGGATTTAACTAATTAGGTTTTTTGCAAGTTTGGAATAAACTTAACTAATCTTTCTGAATTGACAATTTTTTTAATATTTAAATAATAAATATTTCTATCATAATGCTTCGGCTTTAGAATTTCAAATTTAAAAATTTTCTTCTATGAAATGTTTTGCTATTAATAATAATAATAATAATATTTTTTTTTAATGAAAATCATATTAATAAAATAAATGATGTAAAATATATAAATTTTTCGATGATAATAAATGATTATACAAACAATAACAAATGAACAGTTTATGATACAAATAAGTATAACTGACAATATCATAGCTAGATGAACTATATCAGCATTTCTCCCTTTTTTGCCTGTGGGACCAGTAAAATTTACTTAAATTTATTTAATAAAATTTTGTGGACCAGTGGTTTTTTTAACAAAAAAAATTTTAATAGGTATTAAAGAACTACATATATATTTTTGGTTTTGAATGAAAAAATTTTTTAATGTGGACAGGTAAAAATTCTTCGTGGACCGATCAAATTTCTCCATAGACTAGCGGTTGAGAATAGCTGAACTATATGATACATTATGATTAATTGTGCTTTGAATAAAATTTTTAATCCATTTATTAGTATTTACTCTGATTGCTCTGTTTTTGAAAACTTCTCAAAGTATTAATATAATAATTTAAAAACTAAATTTAATATAACATTAGTATTTTTAATAAATTCAAAATGATATACCAAAATGTTTTAAGTGATAATATTGATGTTTGAGGTGTATTGACCAATATTATTGAAAAATAATTGATGATTTTAATTTTAAATATATTATAAACTTCAGACTAATATTGTTAATATCTTTTGTAAAAAATTTGTCTGAAAATAAAATTAATTAAAATAGCATAAATGTGTAAATAATAAAATTTTTTCTGGAAAGAGATTTTAATATATTTTTGCCTTAGAAGCTGATTCCAATCTGGTTCGAAAAAATGTAGCAAAGAAAAGTCACAATATTTGGTATGAAGCATGTTTAATTGCATATGATGGTGATAGATTACAAAAGCCAAAGAAAGTATTATGTTATATTTCTCCAAAAGTAAGTGATTTATAATTATTTTTAATTTCTTGAAAAGTTATTTAAAAATTATTTATGTATCTGATTAGTCATTATTAAAAATTACTAATCAGATAGATAAATAACTTTTGTTTTTCAATGTTAATTTATTATTACATACAAGGTGACTTAGAAGTAATAGGATGTTTACTGTCTATTTCATTTTTCATCAAGATTATTCATTAATAATAATAAAACTCAGTTTATAAGCCTGTCTACAACAAGTAGAGATCATTCATATCTGTTCAAGCAATGCAAATATTTATGGCAGCTTTGTCACTGTGTCTTTTTTGTCAATAAATGATGCTACCTTGTAATCTGTTGATTTATTAATTGGCCACTTTGAGGCTCTGACATAAGCTGCTTACATCAATGGATGACTGTTGACAATAGCCATGACAGCTAGGCTCAGACCCAAATATTTCTGAAGGGACTGATTTCAACTCCAGGTCCTCTGTATTGAAAGCTATAGTATTCCAGATGGCCAATTGAGCCAATGACACAACAAAATTGGACTAAATTAAAATATTCTGTTGAATTTTGAATAGCCATATTTGATCCAACATTTCAAAAACTGTATTCAATCATTGGTAGTTCCTAAATCTCTAAATACTGATTTTGTCAAAATATAACAAACATTAAAAAATCATTCAAATTTAGGACTACTACTTTTATTATTTTTTAAATCAATATGTGGAGGTATATTTTTCCTACATAAAATACTCAACATCAAGAAGTAATAATTTTAAAAAGTTTTCACAAGTTAAATAGGAAATTTAACTTCATTCTTCTTTATCCTTTCAGGGTGGAATTTCCAGTTGCTTGATTTTTGCACACCAGTTCAGCGGCAAGGCTGGCCCTAGGCAGTAGACAAAATAGGCAACTGCTTATGGTGGCAAAATTTAGGAGCAGCAAAACCGCCTGAACTAGAGCAAGAAAAAACATAACCTATAGAGGCGGCATTTTTTGGATTTGTCTATGGCGGCAAAAACACTAGGGCCAGCCCTATTAGTGGTTTCTCTCTAACATTGCTACAACAACTTTCATACTTGCATAATAGCAGTACAGGATTCTCCTAGAGCAAGAAAAAACATAACCTATAGGGGCAGCATTTTTTGGATTTGCCTATGGCAGCAAAAACACTAGGGCTGGCCCTATTAGTAGTTTCTCTCTAACATTGCTACAACAACTTTCATACTTGCATAATAGCAGTACAGGATTCTTCAAGACTACATAAATTACTGCTTGTACGGAGATTTCTATTGACACGCTAAAAGCTGCAAGGAATTCCATCCGACTTCATGCTCAAGTGTACTTGCATGCTGGTGAAAGACATTTTGAGTATATTCTTGATTAGTTTTTTCTTGTTGATTAGGCTCTATGTTTTCAGTTTATTGATTTGGGGTCACATAAATTACTGCTTGTACGGAGATTTCTATTGACACCCTAAAGGCTGCGAGGAATTCCATCCGACTTCATGCTCAAGTGTACTTGCATGCTGGTGAAAGACATTTTGAGTATATTCTTGATTAGTTTTTTCTTGTTGATTAGGCTCTATGTTTTCAGTTTATTGATTTGGAGTATTATGTTTTGTAATATTTTTATATTTACATGTTAGAAATAAGTGTCAACTCTTTGCATGTAAAAATGTTTTTGTTTCATTTTTGGTGAACTATTCATCCAATTTTGAAGTTTTTTTTAAAGTGTTCAGAAGTGAATGCAGAAGTTTGTAATTGAATATTTTTCCCTATCTGATATGATTTATGAGATAAGATTTGCAAGTGCATGCATTTGCATAATCAGCTCATTTAAAGGTCATCATTAGGTAGCTCGTCCATGACTATTTGTTGTGTTAACAGATTTTTGAAATTATGATAGTTATCAAGTTATTTGGAGGAATACAGACTTTACTTCCACCCTGTATATTATATATTTGATAATCTATAAAATTTTTTGAATTTAAAAGCATAATATTCAATGGAATAAATATTAAAAGTACAGTATTTATTTTCTAAGCAAATAAACAACAAATAATTTTAAAATATGTGGAAAATATTACATAGATTTTTTTTATATATATTTTAGGTAATATATATTAAAATTGAAGTTGACAGTAAGAATATGTTAAAAAGCTTTCAGTTATTATTGTTGTTAACCTTTCACAAATAAATATATTTATGTACATAGTGATTAAGTGATTAAAATAAAGCCTTATTTTTATACACAAATAAATGAATTAAATCTTAAATAAAGTTTATGCTGTTTTATAAGAATATTAAGAAAAATTATTTTATGATTTTTGAAATGATTGTTTTTAATCAAAATTTAATTTGTTTATAAAAATTTAATTTTTTTTTCAAATAGCAATTAATAATAAAAGAAGTTTTTTTGAAAATCATACATAAGAGATTGATTACATTTCGTCTTTGTCCTTCAACAAAGGTAAGATAAAACTATTATTGTTAAAATTATGTATAATTTTAATTAAACTTATATATTATTTTTCCTGAGACACATAATTATCCTTTCTTCTTATTGATAGAGAATTAAAAGAACAAACTTTCTATGAAATGCAGTTTGTAATTAAATGAAGCAAACTGTTGTCTTGATATCTTATCTTTTAAAAAATAATTAAAAGTTTACATTTTTTAAAAATAAACTAATTGTTTCTATAGATATGAAATTTAATACATATAAATATGAAATAAAATAAAAATCAATTAATACAACACTAATACGCAGTAATCAACATAAAAACAATTTATTATGTGAAGTACTTTCGGAAAAATTCCATCATCAGCACAATACATCATATATTACAAAATGGAAAATGTTTTCCATTTTGTAATATACAATGTATTGTGCTGACGATGGAATTTTTCCAAAAGTACTTCACGTGCAAATAACCTTGATCTTTGATCTAAGCCTTAAGGTCAAGGGTATATCCGATTGTGAAATTTTCCGCGCTTTCCATTGCTGGGGTCAAAAGTAGGTCTTCCCATTTAAAAAAACAGACTCGACCCTCAAATGACATTGAAGGTCAAAGTCAAGGTCACATTTAAGGTCACCAATTGATTGCCCCTTCAAAACCCAACAACTTTTGTCTACAACTTTTCCGAAATAATGAGATCCAATTAAGATATTTCGTTGTCTCAAGATAAAAAACTCACCCTTTATATAGTTCTAGCCCTAGGTAAGTAGGGACTTGAGTGGTTGTTTTTTCCAACTCCGACTCCCGACTCTGGGCAGTTTAAAAATCCGACTCTGATTCTATCCAAAAAATCTCCAACTCTACAACCCTGCTTACACAGCTTCGATTTATGCAGTTCTAGATATACACAGATGTTCAAGTCTTTTAATTCTTGTTAAATTTTCATAAAATGCTAATGAAAACTTCATTAAACAATTTACATTTTTGCAAAAATATCACTTATGATTTTAAATTTTTGTTATTTTTAGTTAAAGTAGGCTCATAAATTTCATCCACTAATGCACACATTTGTATATGTCAAAAATTGGAAGCATTTTTAAGCACTGTCAGACTTATATGGGTTTTGATTTACAGAGAATTTTTTTTGGACAAAACTGCATAAGTCGGATAATTTTTTAATTTGTACTAAATTACAATAAATTCTATGGCAGAGAGAATTATTTAATGATAGGGAAGGATAATTTTGTATGATAATTTACATTATAGTCAACCTCTGAGAAGCAAAGTTATTCTTAAAATGAGGGAAAGGTTGAAAATTGAATGTGCTACTTTGTACCAGTTAATGGCTAGAGCTGTTTTTCTTAATCTTTTTTAATAATTATAATTTATTAAAAACCGTAATTATTTTATTGTATGATTCTAGCCATTAACTGGCACAAAGTAGCACATTCGATTTTCAACATTTCGCCCATTTTTAAGAATAAACTTTACACTCAGAGCTCAACTTCTCAGAGGTTGACTATACATATTGAAATAGAAATATGGGTAAAAGTAGATCTATTTGTTTATTTCATTAAAGAACAATCCATTCATGACAGCTATATCAGAAAAACTGATTTCATGTAGAACAAAAAACTAATTCTTTATTTTCCCTTTTTGTCATTTATTTTAATTATTTTAGATTTTTATTTAGTATAGTTGAAAACACTGCAATTCTGATTCTATGTTTTAATATTAATTAAAGGATATAAACATCTTATTTTCAATTATGCTTGGAAGTATCATCTTCTGATTTACTTTCAACTGTGAGGAATCAAACCCAAATCTTTAATATTCAATATATTTATTTATTGAATATTTTATTTAATCTGAATATCTTTTTATTCAAATTAAATAAAATACACAATAAATAAATATGTTGATAATTAAAGATTTGGGTTTAATTCCTCACAGTTGATAGTAAATCAGAAGATGATACTTCCAAGCATAATTGAAAATAAGATGTTTATATCCTTTAATTAATATTAAAACATAGAATCAGAATTGATGTTTTCAGTTTAACTAAAACTGAATTTTGCTTTCACTTTCTAAATTTTGCTTTCAAAATTGGTAAAAAAGATGAAATGGTTTTACTTTTGAAAAAGTATGTAATGACATCATTCAATCTGTATAACTTCACTACCAAATTCAGATTTCATGAATAATTGAGTTAAAAATCATCTCTTTTTAATAGATTACACAAAAGAGCTAGAATAATAATTTACAATAATTTATAAAGATAGTGGCATGTCTATGGATAATAATCATAAGCAGGAAGTAAAAGTTGTTTACAAAATTTAATCATCAATGCTTTATCTTAGATGCAATATCTGAAAGATTTTTAAATGTCTTGGATTCATTTCATTATTATATCTTAGATAATTGTGATCAAAATTATTATAATAATTATAATTTGATTCTAATTTTTAATTACAAATAAACAAATTTATTGTTTCTTTTTATAATACATAATAGAACATTTGAATACATGTATGCATGCAAATTTATTTATTTTTAATATTAAATGCATTTTGACTTAATTCTGATTTTTTTAGCATTGGATAATCAGTAAAATTAATTTCCCAACTACCTCAATTAATTGGGAGTCAATGACCTTGAGTCAAGCAAATGTAAATGACCTTATGTGTGAACATTTATACAAGAATGCTAAACTGCAGATAACTGAGGCAATGTGAATTACAAGTACGCTAGGTTTAGTATATAACAGAAATTTCTTATTGAAAAAAAGTTTAATCTAATCAAATTATTTAAAAAATCAGATTAAAAATCTTTTATGTTTTGATATTTGAAAAAATACACTTTTTTCTTTGAAGATGGCTGGCCCATATGTTATATTTAAAGAGAAAGTTTTTTCAGAATGTCGAGATTTGTTAAAAATTTAGTTTAAATTCATTCAAAAAATGTTCCTAAGTCATCTATTTAATGAATTTAAATAGACTGATAAAGAAAACATTTCCTATAGACAAGAAAATTTTTTTAAAAATTATGAATTAGCAAAAATATTTTTTCAATTAATTATTATCTGAATTTTGATTTAATATTCTAAAAATTCAATTCAAATATTGTATAAATTATCATCAAAAAAATTTTATAAAAACAATTTTAAGCAATAAAGAACTCTAAATATTTGCCATATACTCTTCATATAATAAACTTATGATTTATATAACTACTAGTTAGCTCTTGGTCACTTATGTGCCCAAATATACCAAAAACGAAACATTTGTTTCTTATCTCTCAAATTTAAGATGCTTTTGCTTGTTTTTTTTTCCTCCAGACCAAACTTTGAGATTTTTATATGAAATTGGCAACTAACAAACTTGATTTACCGATTTAGTTATTTAGGTAATAATTATAATTTTTATCTTAATATAACAAATTATAATTTCTGAAATAAATAAATTATTATTTAAATTCTGAAATAAATTAAATATTATTTAAATGCAACATTTATGTAGCCTCAATGCGACAAATGCAAACTGAACTCTCAATCTGGAGAACAACCAACATTTTTCGATCGAAAAAGACAAACTGAAGTCAAATAACAAAAAGAAGTATACAACCATAAATAGGAAGTAAACTATGATAATTTAAAGCAAAATTTATAATGAGAGTTGAGTTTAGGTTTTCTAAAAGACGCAATTAAAGATTCGAAGCGAGAGAAAATAGTAACCGATTAAAGATTCAAAGCAAGAGAAAATAGTAACGGCGACACTTCTGGAAGTAAAGATTCGAAGCGAGAGAAAATTGTAACGGCGACACTTCTGGCGTAAATTTATAATGAGATTGGGATTTAGTTTTCTAAAAGACGCGATTAAAGATTCAAAGAGAGAGAAAATAGTAACGGCGACACTTCTGGCGCGGGAGTTCACACATGCGCAGAAACATGGACACCACACGCCCAACACTTCTGGTGCGGGAGTTCGCACATGCGCAGAAACATGGACACCACCGACACTTCTGGTAGGAGTTTGCACATGTGCAGAAACATGGACTCCATACGCTTGTTCCTTTATTATATATGATTTTATCAATATAAACTTACAAAGAATAAATTAATAATAGATGAAATAAATAAAAATAAACTTCAATTGTGCTCTTTAAAGAAGTTTTAGGAAAGAATATTAATCGTTTAAAATAATAATTTGTATTAAATGCTGTTTTTCAAAAAATTCTCAATATGCTATTTCTCACTTCCTACTTCATTTTTATTAAAATATTTCTATTCTGTGATGCAGTTACATATTTCAATCTAATAATAAAAATGTATGATTTAAGGATGAAATTTAAATAACTTATAAATTTCGATAATAATAATGACTACTAAAATATGTTTTATTGTCAAATTTTTCAACTAAACAATAAAGATAATGCTATTAAATTTGTCACTCTCCTTTGATTGGAAAAAATGTATTTATTAGTCAATTATTATAATTAATATAAGCTAAATTTTAAGTTTTTTTTTTTAAATAAAAAGATGTAAATCAAAGTGATGAAATAGAATGAAGAATCCAATGTTTTATAATCAAGTTAAACTAAATCCAAATAATATATTTTAAAAAATACCCAAAAGAAATTTTTTTAAAAAATGTATACAAATTTTCATTATTAGAAGTGATTTCTGAAGTCTACAAATGAAACAGAACCTAACATTTCTATCATCTATTATCATTCTGTTCTAATTTCTTATGGAATAAAATATTTTACTTTCTATAGTTCCATTTCTAAGTTTCAACTTTTTATAGTGTTAACTATACTTTGAAAATGGAAAGGTCCAAATTTTAATTATTGTAATAATTTTTTGTCAAAAAATCCAAATATTTCAATTTTTATAAAATATAAAATTTTTAACACAAGTTTTTAATTAATTTACCAATATAACCTAATACAGGTAGGCCTCGATTAGCGCGAATAATTGGTTCCACGAATTTCTCGCGCTAGTTTAAGTATATATGGTAATTTAGTAAATTTAAATTTTCTTTTACATATGTATATATTTACCCTTTGGCAGAGTGAGCAGAGCACTCATTTGGTCCACTGGAGTTGAATATCAAACAGAAAATCCACATCATTGGCTGAAATGAGCCAACATACTACACTTAAAAAATTAAAATGACCTCTTATCAAACTAAATTAAATGTTACATTGGCATTAGAGCAGATATCTTAGGCTATCTTCAATAACCCTCTTGCATTGTCTGTTTTTCATTTCTTATAACTTGATGTGTAAGAGTGTAGCTGCTAGGCCTATGAGTTATGCTATAAGACTATATTTTAATCATTAATCAGAATCCTATGCCTAAGTTTCCATTTCGCTTAGACAACACTTTCCATAAAATAGTCTAAATATGGCTCTAAAAGGCAAAAATTTATCACTTAGAGTTGAGATTCATAAATTAACTAATAACATTATAGGGGACTTTTCATAAATTTAGATAATTGATATTATTCATAACTTATTATCATTAGCCTTAAATAGTTAGAAACAATATACAGGGCGAGTTTTTTATCTTGAGACAACGAAATATCTTAATTGGATCTCATTATTTCGGAAAAAGTTGTAGACAAAAGTTGTTGGGTTTTGAAGGGGCAATCAATTGGTGACCTTAAATCTGACCTTGACCTTCAATGTCATTTGAGGGTCGTCAGTTTTTTTAAATGGGAAGACCTACTTTTGATCCCAGCAATGGAAAGAGC
>AYEL01083745.1:0-12939 GCA_000484575.1 Olivierus martensii
TATATATATATATATACGTATAATCTGCGACAATTTGAAGAATTGCCAAAGATAAAAAGAGCGATGAAACTAATAACCTACAGTTAAAATTAAGATTTGTTTATAAAATAGTCGTGACTAAACTAGAAAATTACCTCTTTTCTACTTTTTTTTTATAACTCGAAATTAGACTTTATTTTGATAGTATAAATCACCCAATAAGAGTAGTATGTAAACAGGAAATAATATAAAACGTCGAGCCATTTCGACTAGCGAAAGACATAAATTCTAAACTATAAATTTATTCTATATTTTTTATTTTATTATTTTATTTTTAAATTTAAAAATAAAATAAAAAAATGGCAAATGTGTTTACAAATATTAAAAGATGCCGATTTGTAAAGAACATCAAAGATTCCGCTTTAATTGAAAACTGAAACTCAACCTTTTTAAGTCTCTATGTAAAATGCTATATATTTTATTATAAGATGTAGTAAAAGAGTAGTTAAATTTTAAATATGTGCATCAGATTTAGTTTAACGTAAAAGAATTCTTTTAAAAATATGTGTATGTCTGTGTATAAGTAAAAAAGAACGTTGAATTTAAAGTTAAGAATTCTTTGATATTCTGATGATATCGTTATAAGACATGCTGTTTAAAAGATGACACTTTTCTGTAATACGAACAATGATTGTTACAAACATTCTCGAAAAAATGTCTTCGGCTTCCATTCATCAGCAAAAGCATCAAGCTCTCTTAGCAACCAAAGATTATTTGTCAAAAATGCTATCCTTCGTCCACTCCCGAAACAGTTAAAGTTTTTATACTATCCATAAATGTCAGTAGTTTCATTACACTTTAGGAACTGGAGGCCATTGTTTAGGTTACGTATTTTAACATTAGATATCGGTGCCTTTATAAAGTTTTCAATCCCTTCACTCTACCTTGACAGCAACCTTAGGCAATGTCGTGTCCAATCTTCAGGAAAACAGTCTTTAGATCTTTGATGATAACAACTCTAACCTTGACAACCAATCATGTTTTAAGCTTGCATTTCTCATTTTCTCCCACTCAGATTATAGGGAACTGCTTCTACCACTTTGGATTTTAAAAGTCGTTGAGATATTAGCATTGAAAATCAAGCATAGTTTTAGAAGTGTAAACTATAGCTTGCACTTGTTTTCTTATGCTTAATCTGCAATTTTAAAACTACTTTTATTTAAATTTCTCTAGTCGAGATCAAAGTGTACCTTTATCGGTTATATCTTCTACAAAACATCTCCTAATGTTTTTATTTTTTATTAAATAAAATTAATGCAGAGTCGTCGCTCTTCCAGAAAGCGTTGAACGGAAACTTAAATTTTATTTAATTAGGCAGATTTTTTTTATGTTTATAAAGTCTCTTTATTCTAAGTAAGTTTCTTGTTTTCTTAATATAATCTTTCCGTTTTTAAAAATTAGATTTAAATTTCGTAAAAGAGAACCATTTTTGCGATATACACCTTTACATTTTTTCCACTTAACTAAAGAGCATTTTAACTCATAGATTTAAAAGCACTATAAAACTTCTCTTCGTTTAAGCAAAACATCTTGGGCATCAACTTTACTAATGTTCTTTAATTATACGTAAGAATGTATAAAACGCTACCATTTCAGTCAGCCTGTACCACGTCTCAGCTATAAAATCTTACCACACAATTACAGTACATCTTTTATGAGAAAAGAGATGCTTATATAAGAAAGCCGCTTCTACACTTAATACCTTGAGGAAAAGGCTCAAAGATAAGCCTAATGCGATCTCGTTTGGACACAATTAATACTTTAAAATAATAAAACCCATTCTGTATTCCTCCTTTCACTCTTCATTATCCTTAACCATCAGGGTTTCGAAATGATGCGATCGTAAAAGTATGTTTAACTTGACCCGGCAAGATGGAGGAAGCGATGAATATCTTGTACCTCGCATCTGCCATGCACAATGCCCATTAAAGCCACTCAGTATATCTATCTATACGGACTTGTTGTGTAATCAATCAGACACCTAAAGTGAGCGCTGTTAACACCGATGCCAAAGGGAAAGGCGATGCTTCCTGGATAAGTGAAATGCTTGCCAGCTAAATGAGAAATAAGATTTTAATGTTGATGCTTTATGTGAGTTTTCAACGGGAAGGAACACAATCGTTTGCGGAAGGAAAAGTATAACAAATAAAAGCCGAAAAGTTAAAATTATAAATGGAAATTCTATCTCCTACACTACGCTTAGAATCTCTATAAGTTCCGGCTAATGCGCTTTTATAGAGCTAACTTAATTGATGCTCAGCAAAATAATTAGAAACGCATTCTAACTTTTATCTGATCTCTTAAATTGTTTAGAATATCGTTGCCAAAATTTTCATACTTGCCTAAACTCTCTATGATACATTTGAATTTTAATAAAGTCGTTTATTTTTTAAGTTTTGAGAGTAGTATACAGATCGTTAACCTATTTAGACGCTTACTCGGCTTAAAGATCAATCTGTAGCGATCGGATACGTACAGATTTGTTATTAATTAAAATCAAAACTCAAGAAATACATAAAGTCTAAAATAAACTTATCGATAATACGCTTGGATGACGTTTTATTACTTCTAACGTATACGCCTTTTCAATATTGCAGAACAAGGTTAATAATTACGAATCCTCTACAAATAAAATACTCAGAAGACTTATTCATGCAACACAAATTAAAATCCATTCGAACTCTTTGTAACCGATCCTGAAGACAGGAGGCGTGATGATCAGAAGTGCAGAAATCCGAAGAAACTTTGTGCTTCTTCGCTTGTACTGAAGACAGATAAATTACTGTTGGAAAACGTCGACGCCCTAAAGCAATAACAAGAGTATTGAATACTGGGGGCAGTGAAGAAAATTCCCCCCATTTAGCAACAGTTGTAAACGCCCCATGTTAATGAAGTATAATGTAAATGACTTATAACGTATACCGTTCGAAACTTTATTGACAAACACAACCCCGGGAGTGAATTAATTTTCGTAGCAAGAGTTTGGTTGAACCGCCTCTTTCCGACTATAATCTCTTGTGCGAGATCAGAACGGATCAAAAATATCGCCGGTACCTTTGTTATTTGCTATAGGACCGACGTATCGACCCAAAGTTGCCTGCCACTATCAAAGATGCATTAGTGGAAGAGTCGGGATATTGGAGCTAGCTGGGCACGTCCTTGCTTCAGATAATTAGCCCGGTCCGAGATCGCTTTTACGAACATTCGGTGCTATCGGGACGTGACATATTATGGAGTGCAACGTCTCAACCTATTGCATTTATTTTTTATGCTCCTAACTAGGCTTTTTAATTAGGCGAATTGGTGTAAGTTGTCTAATAAAACCTAAAAGGTTATTTTCTTTTGTCCTCTCACGGCTTGCGACTTTATTATTTATAATTTTATCGTGTATAAAATTAAATTATACATTTAAAAAAATACTTTAAAAACGGATTTAGATTTAGTGAGATAATTCGAAAGATTTAATCTAAGAGTTTAATGTAACAACGATTGTATATGGTTGCTTTTAAAGAGGCGTTTAGTAAGATAGTCGAAAGTGTTGTATGTAATAATTTTTGCTGCAAAGAAAATATGCAGACTGAGGTAGGAAGAAAAAAGGCAATGGCAGGTCAGTTAGTGCACATGGAATACAATTGAATATATGATTCCGTGTAACACGTGCGATGCGTGATGGCTATCCTACCAACAGTGACCCGAAGTTCGTGATGAAATGTCACGGTAGCTTGTGGCTCGATAACAAGATAAGAGGAAGAAAATGCGAGATAAAATGATGGATAGATGGTTAGATTATAGGTATTTCATTCAGTGACACAGACTGGGGCGCAAACTAAGAAACTCTATTAATTGTCATTGAGGATTTTGGCTTCAAATTTCTGGTCTTCATCAATCTTCCTGTAATGGAATAAGAAAGCTTATCACGCAATCACGTAGATCTATGAAAAGTTTTCAGATACTTAAATAATTGAGTAATACGAAAAAAAGATGAAAAAAAAAAGAATGACTAGGCACACAAGAGCACTACACTTAATTGATAAGACATGTTGAAAAATGCATTTATGTTAGACTTGGATCAATTTGACTTTCAAAGAAATGTCATCACTGACCTATTTCGCCAAAATTTTCGAATTTTTAGAGTTTCAAAATTATTTTTTAATTTTTATTTTATATTAATAAGTCGGATTTTTAAAAAGCTACAGAATTTTATATATATTTCGTGAAATTTATTACTTCGGAAATTTATGCGCTTATGTAAAATTATATATCGATAAAGTTAAATAAAGTTCATATTTTATTGATTAGATATACATCACTATCATCTAATGCAATTAATTTAAGTAAATTTAAATTAATTGAATTTTAATATAGGCCTAATATAATTTTTATAAAAAAAAACAATGTGAGAAAATCATTGAAATTTCGTCACATTTGATTGAAACATATAAAATATTTTTTCATAGATTTATAAATAAATTTATACAAATATTTTATTAATAAGACAAATTAAATTATAATAATTATTATTGAAGTTTGTACATCTAAGTTATTATTATTTCAATTGATACAGTAGTTAAAATGTTAATCTAGAAAATTTTATATAAAATAAAATAATGTCTAAAAAGAGATTATTTATTTTTTAAAATACTTTGTTATTTCTTCATATCTTTAAACATTCTTTAAAATTATGTAATCTATGATCAAATATCTAAATTTTTCATCTTACTTTTTGCAATTTTATAATTAAAATATTTACTGAAACTAGTTATCAAAACATTAATTTGTTTATATAATTATATAAAAAGCAGAAAAAAAGAAATATTTAATAATATGACTAGAAATGTTTCTAACTAATCATTCAGAAATCATCAGTTAGAAACATTTAAATGGTCATATTTTCCTTTTCAGTACTGTTCAGTATCTGTCCAAGCCAGTTCCATATTAAACCATCAAAAATAATTTAATCTAAAAAGAGATGTTTAAATCTTAATTATTTTCTATATGAATTAAAATCTACTCACATGATTAGCCATAAGAGTTGATATAGAACGTCCAATCTCATGATAGTCTAATTCCGTACGAATTGGTCCAAGTAAAACAAAAATAAATCTCACTGGAATTGGTACCTATAATTTTAAGATATATTTAAATATATTCTTAACAAAATTTATTATTTAAAACAAAAATTACCTCAATGAGATTGGGCATCATTTGGCCTTTAGCTAATCGTATAAAAGCTATTATGGGTTGCTGTAATGTATCTAAAGCACCAACTAATACAGTAGTTGCTTCAGCACCTTCAGGAATACGTTTTAAAATACTTACATCCATCTTTTGCAAATCATCTTGTGATTTAGTATGGTTAACAAGAACCTCTAATTCTGGCTGAAGCTGAAATGATCAAATAAATTATTAATAAATTGCAAAATTTTACAGTAATAAGCAAAATTTGAAGTGCAATGCAAATTCCAAAAAAAATTCTTAATCAGTATTCTGAACCAAAATAGCAAACCAATCTGGAGATAAAACAGTTTGCTGGAACTGCAACAAACTGGGTTCAGGAGTACCTCTCCATATATGAAATTATTTTAAACATATATGAAACATATTTAAATAAACTAATTATCATATTGGAAATAAATTTTTATTCCTGCATACAAATAATTCTGAAAATAGATATTGAAAATTCAGGATTAAGCTTGAAAATAGTTGTTTAAATAGAAATCACAAACTGCCCATGGTTAAAAAATAACAATTTTAACTTGACTATGCCATATATGTTAAAACTGTGAAGACTATTGATTTTAATTCATCAATGTACTAACTTAATTTAAATGATATTTTATTATTATTTAAGTATTTTAAAATCAAAGAAATAAGTAATTTAAAGTTAATAATAAAAATAAGCCTAATAATAATTTTTTTTTTTTAGATAATCACTCAAGTGACAAAAAGATTTTAAATTTTCAATTTTTTGGGGCCGTTAAAAAATTTGGAATTTTGGATTTTTCCCTTTGGATATGACCTAAATTCCATCTTCATATCAAATTTGAATTTTTTTTTTTAGATATCACTCAAGTGTACCATCTACTGACAAAAAGATTTTAAATTTTCAATTTTTTGGGGCTGTTAAAAAATTTTGGAATTTTGGATTTTTCCCTTTGGATATGACCTAAATTCCATCTTCATATCAAATTTGAAATTTATACACCCAGTGGTTAGGGCTGGGAATTTACATTACTCACATTATTGAGCACACATTAAGAATTTAGAAAATTTGTTCAAAATTTAAAAGTAAATAGATAAGTTCATAACAAAACCAATATAGGAAACTAAGGTATTTTGATTATGAAGAATCATAATAAATTTAATTCTGAATTTGTTATATATATTTTTATAGGCATATTTATCTAACTATGAAGAATGAATGATTATTTCACAACAAAAAGTATAAAAATGATAAGATATTCATTTAAAATATTTAAATAAGTTGTCATTGTAGTTATAATGTAAAATATAGAAGCATAAATATTTTATTTGAGTAGAACATATAAAAATTGAAATTTTAATTGCACTTAATACTAAAATTTCTTGAATGCACAATAAAAATTATTTTTCTCTAAGAAAATATTTAACTAACCTTTGTATCAGATGAAACTGTTTTAATAGTACCCTGATTATTTTTCCCAATATTTTTATCCACCATTTCTTGAGGACTATATGAAGAAGCTCTTCTTCCCATTGAAATTATTTTTGGGGATCTATTCATAAAAATATTAACCTTATTTTATCAACTATATTATTTGACAGAATTTATACTAATTAAAATTTATTATGAGAAACTAATCATAAGTGAATAACTCTAAAATTTATTATCATTAAATAATCATAATTATCAGTGAATGAAATTCAGAGCATTTTAAATAAATTCAATGATTTTAAAAACTTATCAATTTTATAAAAATATATATAATTTTGTAAAAACTATATTCAACATACAATGATATAAACAATTCAAAACTTAGATACAATACATAGCATATATTTGTATGAAATAACATTATTCTAAATATTGCTGTATACTGGTTGGCCATAAAATAATGCAAGGTGTTCTGAGCCCTATAGCATATCATATATTGGATGAAATGTAACAAAATTCCTTAATCACACATTATACACTTCTGCAGCACCACAGTCCCTCTGTTGGCGATTTTTGGTACTAAATTTGTTTTCTTTTGAAATTGAAACCATATGTTCCACTGTGTATGTCAACTGAATTTTGTTACATTTCATCCAATACATGATGCACTATAGGGCTCTGAATACTTCACGTTATTTTATGGAATATATATTGTAAGGAGGCAAAGAGACGTAAAATTATTTCACAATTTTAAAAGAAGAACAGACAAAGAAGACACAACACCCAGTCAGTCAGGACGCCACATACCAACTGTTTATTTTTCTTTTCCTAACTGTTTATTTTTCTCTCCCGACAAATATTTTACATCTTACAATTTAACAGCTTAAAACTATAAAACATTTATTTTTTCCCTATATATATATAGATATATATATATGAGGTATAGTGAATCAGTGGTTCAGGATAGTCACCGATGATACCATCTGATTCTTTGAATACACTTTGATTATGCAAGTTTTATTTGAAACCTTGCATAATCAAAGTGTATTCAAAGAATCAGATGGTATCATCGGAGACTATCCTGAACCACTGATTCAGAGGGGGGCAAAAGGGATGGCTACTTGGGCGTCAATTTATAACTTAATATGTTAGAAAAAATTATTTGCATATTTTTATACTGTTTGAACTTTAGTGTTTGTCAAAATTTGAAGCTCTTTATCAATGTTTTCATATTTCTTGTACATTTACCAATATATATTTGCCAATTTTGTCTTTGTTTTTTTTTTTTTGAACGGCCTCAAAAATATTAGTTGTCCCCATGCCTCACATTTTCTCTGAAAGTCCCTGGGTGTCATTATCATGTTCTGGAATAAATCATAAGTATAATCTGTTCCTACTTCCTAAAAATTAGTTTTTGTCTATCTTTATTTGGTAGTCATTGACTTTTGCTGTTTAAATCAAGCTTTTCTTGGTTTTTTTTTTTGGTTACAATCATGTCAATTCATAAAGAAGTTTTTGATATGCTGATGATGTTGGATAAATATCATCAGAATTATAAAGCTGCTGAACATCTTTATGCTGAGAAGTATCTGCAGTGCATCCATCACTCACAAAGTATTACAGTATCTAGCAACTTATGTATGTAAAATTGGCCATGATCAGTCAACTCATAATTGAAATAAACAGATCAGGCAGCCAATAAGAGACAACAGAACAGTTGATGTCTTTACCATACTTCTATTTCTGGAATTCTTGTGTTATTCCATTTCATATATACACTGTTCTTTGCAGCAACTTTATCACTAATACAAGAGATCCGTTTTTTCTCTTAAACTTATTTTTAATATCAAAAAATCTTCTTCATATATACAAATATACAATAAAACATGGCACTTTGAGAGAAATATGCATTTCGGCTATCTTAGCCCTCTTCAGTTTCATTTAGTGTACCATGCATTTTTTACTAAAAATATTAAAAATTTTCCACATAAAAATATCATATTAACATTCTATAGCAATCTTTCTTAATGGTGATTCTTTCATATTCTTTTCAAAGCAACTTTCTTTATCTTTATAATTATTAAATAGCTTCTTCATTTATACACTATAGTTCACTTTTTTATAGAAATAAAGCTGTTTTCCTTCGGGAGAATAAATTTCACATTAAAAATCATTTCTTTAGAACCCTTAACTTAAATCTTACCTGGACAGAAAGACTGTTTCTATCAAATTTACAATCATTCATCAAATTTCTCAATAATTTGCATATATCTTAAACATTTATGTCGCCCTCTACTGGGAAAACTGCTATACAGTTCTGTTTTTATAATAACTTTATAGATGTTAATGGTAATTACTATAGACAAAAAGATGGTGTCATAATGGGTTCTGTTATTAGGTCCAAAATTAGCAGAGTTGGTATTGATAGAATTAGATAAATATTTATTAAAATGTAAAGGTATGAAATTTATAGGTAGATTTGTGGACGATGTATTGTGTTTTTTTGATAAAAATTTGATAACATTAGAAGAAATTAAAAATTATGCCAATTTATTCAATAAATCCTTACAATTTACAATTGAAAAAGAAATAAATGGGTCTTTAAATTATTTAGATATAACGATATTTAGAAAAAATAATAGTTTTCAGTTTAAAAGATATTGGAAGAAATTAAATAATTTTAAGATGTTAAATTTTTACTCAAATACACCCTTACATATAAAAAGAAATTTATTCATTTCTGAAATTAAAAAAACATATAATAGAACAACTTTAAAAATTCACCAAACTGAAGAAATAAAACAAATATATCAAATATTTTTATTAAATGATTATCCTAAAAGAATATTAAAAAAATGGGAACAGGATTGTATAAAAAGTAATTATAAAAATAGTAATCTTATAAAAAATAACTTAAATGTAAATAAAAGAAAAAATAACATTTATTTTTCTGTTCCATATGAAAAAAATAAATTTTATGATATAAAAAATGTTTTTAAATCTATAGATATTAATATCGCTCCAAAGTTACATTTCACTATTAAAAATTTAATTTATTTAGGTCGAACAGTACAATCAATATTAAGCATGGATCATGTAGTTTATAAGTTAGAATGTACATGCTTTAATAAACATATATACATAGGGGAAACAAAAAGGCAATTACAGATAAGAGTTAATGAACATGATAGATATATTAGATCTAAAATAGGAAAATCAGGAATATCTTTACATTGTTTACAAAATAATTGTAGTATAAATAAAAATAGTATACAAATTTTAAAACAGGAAAGGAAACATACGAAACGGTTTTTTTATGAATTTTACTTTATTAAAAAAGAAGAAAAAAAAAAAATAATTTAATTGTTAATAACAAAAATGGCTTAAAAATTCCTAATATTTGGTGGGATATCCTTTTCCCAGTAGAGGGAGACATAAATGTTTAAGATATATGTAAATTATTGAGAAATTTGGTGAGTGATTGTAAATTTGATACCTGGACAGAAAGACTGTTTCTAAGATTTAAGTTAAGGGTCTTAAAGAAATGATTTTTAATGTTAAATTTATTCTCCCGAATGTTCTTGCAGACATAAGTGCCCTGTGGTGCCCTCGTTGGTGGAGCAGGGGAGGAGCTTTGGCTGGTCTCAGAATACGACATGTGTACCGGGTCTGATCGCAATGGGAGCAGTTTTCGATTTTCTACAACGGTTTGCCGGTTTTCATTTGACTCATCCTTGTATTAATGGAATTAATGCTGTTATTGTTATTTTGTTTGGCTTTATCAATTACCCCTTTTAAATTTTTTGATTATTATTGAGTATTATATGCTAGACATCTTTGCTTTATGCAAGTGTCTATTACACACTACTTTTATTTTTTATGAACATTGTATTTGGTGTAATTTAGCCCAGATAATCAATGTATGTTGGGACAAAAATGAAGCACAAACTTCTCATTATGTACATAATTACATTGATCAATAATTGATTTTCAAGCACAATGGGTTAATAAATAATATTTATCAAAAAATCTGAATACTCAAGAGCTGATAAACTGTTACTAAGATTCCTTAGTAACAGTTTATCAGCTGAAAGTTTTTGAAAAGTATTGATTTATGTTGAGTTTCAACAACTCTACAGAAATCAATACTTCACAGAATATGCAACTATCAAAAGGGTTTTAAAGGACTTCACTGATTCTAAAAGAAATAACTCTTTCGAAAATATTTGACTCAGACACCCATTGGAAAAAATCATACAAATTAAAAGTTCTTATTTTGAATAAATATAGTTTGTAAATCTGAAAATTATCATTTTGATTTTATATTTCAAATTTAGCATTTTCATATGAAACATAAATAGTATTGTAATATTTTATGCAATATTTAATTCAATTTTTATTGTAATTTAATAATTTCAATTTAATATTGGCAAATATTGTGACACTACTTTAAATCATGTTTATATTATAGTTTATTAATCTAATATCATTTGAATGTTCATATGCAAACTGAAAACTGATTATAACTATTTAAATGTGCAAATGATATAAGATAGAGAAAGATGGATGTCTCAGATGATATAATGGGCTACTAAGTGATTCCATTATATCATCAGTTGAAGAGACCATAAAATCCAAAAACATTACATGTATAATTTGATAGTTTTTAATAAAGATATTTTCCTGTTGAGAATGCTAATTGTGGATTTATGAAAATATTTTTTCATTATTGTTTCTGTTTTGATTTTTACGAAAGGATGAATATATTTTCAAGGAAATGTCAAAAATTTTCTGCCATATATGAATAAGTTAAAAGATAGAAAAATGAAATCAAAATGTGCAAATAAAATTTAATTGCAATTAAATGAAAACCCAGACAATATATATTTGATCACCAGAAATGCACATATGGAGTCACAGTGAAAGCAAAATAATCAAAATAAGTGGTGCCTCGCAATTCAACTTCCTGCAATTTGACAGTTGTGTTTCGCGGGATGGCGAATGCGCATCATTGAATTGTGTGAGGTCATTTGTTATTTGTCAGTTCTTGTTGGGTTGCTTTGGTGTTTGCTGTTTGTTGGTTTTAATTTTCAATTCTGCATTTTTCAGAAAATAAAGTGCTTCTGTAGTTATTATTTTCTTGAGTGAAATTTAGGGATAGGTTCAAAGAGAAGTGAACAGAGAAATAATTCAGGAAAGAAGAAAACTTGATTGAGCATAGATAATGTGCAGAAGGTAGAACAATTACAGATGTAGCTCAAGGTATGGCATTCCTAGGACAACTTGGTAATATTTTACAATAAAGAGAGATTGTGAGTGCTAAGGTGTCTACTGGAGCAATGAAGATTTCTAACCAAGAATAGATCTTTTATCAATGAAGAGATGGAAAAGCTGAGAAGCAGCTTTTCCATCTCTTCATTGATAAAAGACAAATGAAGGGAGATCCAATAACTCAGCAAATGATCTATGAGAAGGCTAGGATAATTTTCAAAGAACTGCAGAAAAAACTTCAGGATGTACTCAGATCAAACTCAGGAATGTAAAGCAAGCTGATTTCATAGATTTAAAAGTAGAAAGATAGACTTTATTCCAATATCCAAGTGCTAATGAATTGAGTGTATTGTATATAAAAGAGTGAATTTTGTAATTTAGTGTGTTATGCAATAATAAAATATGTATAATAAAGTAAATGATATAGTGTATTTCTCTCATCTTTTCCATTAGAGGGAGTGGGATGGGGAATCCAACAATGAATTAATCTATTTTCCATAATCTTATATGGGAAATATAGTCCCGCAATTAGACAGTTTCTCAATTCAACATTAGTTCGGTGATGGATCAGTGTCGAATTACGAGGCACCACTGTATTTAGTAATTGATGACATTCAACATATAGGCAGTTCTAGACTTATGACTACTTGTACATATTACAGTGATGAAATCCATTAATTCTGTGATTGGTCAATACAATTCAATGGAAAGTTCAAAAATTATAGAAACTACTTGCTTAATATGAAAGTAGATAAATCACAGCTCATTAGCAAGTATATATTTTTATTTTAGCATAAAGTTTTCGGACTATTTTAGTAGCACTGATGAGGGACTATTACAGTGGCGGCTCGCCCATAAGGGCTGCAGGGCTGCAGCCCTCAACTGTTTATTTTTCTCTCCCGACAAATATTTTACATCTTACAATTTAACAGCTTAAAACTATAAAACATTTATTTTTTCCCTATATATATATATATATATATATATATGTAATA